>VYZU01074708.1:9950-198574 GCA_013401355.1 Ceyx cyanopectus | reverse complement strand
CGGGGGGGGGGAGGGGGGAAGATTAACTGAAATAAAGATAATAAAATCCATTGTGCTGTGAGGTGTTGTAGATCCCTTCAAAAAGACCTGTCTTGTGAAGAAGTACAGGCAAATTCTTGGCAGCCTAACTTTATACACACAGACACACCTGTCTGATTTATATATAAACACACAATCAAGTGCTCTAGTCCTAGGCTTGATGCATATATTGAATATGTATATAAATAGAATAATCTATACTTACTGTCTCCAAGATACAAATACTTGGAATAATGTGATGTTAAATTTATGTCCTGCTCTTTTAATCTCATGTTAGAGCTAGCTGTCAGCAATTTAGATTCCTACAGAACTGCTCTGAAGGTTGCTGTTACATTTCTGACTTCATAAAATACAGGGAATGTTAGATTTAATATTTTTTTTTCTTTCATCCGATGACAAATGCATTAAAATTGCCCGTGCTAAGTATTTAATTGAATTTAATGGCTGTTTGTGTAATTTCAATGTAAGAAGCAGTATGAAGCACCTTTTCAAACCAAAAGTCAACACTGCAGAGCTGTTAGGTTTGTTTTAGGTGGAAAAATATGCTTGGCTACACTGAGCCAAATGTGACCTGTTTTTTAAGGAGCCCTGGCTCCTTTTCTTTTTCATCCTAAACCCAAGTGTGCTGGATGGGGCAAAGGGGAGGTGCTGGCTGCAGACACCTTGCTGTGGTGCAAGGAGGCAGCTGTGCAGCCTGCAGCTGAATGGAGAGAGCTGCCTTTGGGCCCTGGGCTTGTCTTCACCCAGGCTCTAATAAGTAATGTCCCTTGGAGACAGGGGAGTAGAATGGCCAGCTCTTGTACTGTTTGTACATACACCATGGTAACATTTACTAATATTAGTCCTAGTGTTTTCTAAATAATAAAAATACCTAGTAATCACTGGGGGTCAGCTATCCTGGGAGTTCAAACCATGAAGTTCAGCCATTCTTTCATTGTGAGAGGAAAACAATATGTTAAAATGAAAATCTGGTGGGTTGTTTTTTTGTGGTTGGTGGGGTTTTTTTGGTTGGTTGGGTGGTTGGGTTTTTTTCTTCTGTGACATAAACCAAAAATCTGGTACTTGATTTTGCTCAATAGGGAAACAAGCATGGAAAACATAACTCCCCCCCAAAAAAACTTTCCAGAAGGTTATAATTGGCTAAAAATAGGGTCTTGTAAGTCCATATATAAATATACATCAGGTGTTACCCAAACCTCTCTCTATGTATAAACATTTCGATGTGTGCATATATATGTTTATATTACATATATTAAATACTTCTTTGCAGCTTTGGGACTTTCAGCCTCTCGTTAGTCTAAAATATTTCAGTGGTAGTAAAGTATTTCATATAAGCAGCAGCAGAATCTTACCCTTTTCATTAGGAAGGAACAAAACTGTAATCAAAACTGCACTCAGGCTAACTAGTGTGGAATGGACTAGGAGTTGTTGAAATAAAGTCTGATGGTTACACCAGATTTTCTTTGCATATAGAAAATATTCCAGGTCTGTTAAATGCAGTGTGATCTGTGAGACCTGTAGGAATTCACCACAGTTACATTGTTGGGTGATAAGAAAAAAGAAATAAGAAAAAGCTTGATTAGGGTGAAAAAAAAAAAAGTATTTCCAAATTGTCTTGATTCACAGGTTTTTAGGGTCTCCTTATGTACATCTTTCTTTGGTCTTCTCTTTCCACCAAGGTCATCCTATCACCTTATTTTCTGTGAAATCTCTTGCACACTCCCTTTCCTGTACAGCACACAATGTGACTTTGGACCTGTTTGGGATGAAACCCTCCCCATCCCACCCAAAACAGCTGGAGACTTGCAAGTATTTCAGGATTAGTTCTCAGAATCTTCTAAAAATAAGAACATAGGGAAAGTATTTCTAGAAATAGCTTGATTAGAAGTGATGTCTTTTTTAATAATTTAGTCTATTGTCTGTTTAGTTATTTCTTGGTACATACCCTATTTTTTACAAGGTGTAATTCTGGAGGGAGGAAAGGGAAGTAAATCTTTCCATCTGCTCAAGAAAGCAGTTTTCTAAGATACTAAAGGACTTGTTAAACATGATTCCTCATAAATAAAGTCAATATAGAGCAGCTAGCAATGGAGAATGTTTTCATCATTGACCCACATTATTCTTTCAAAAAATGAACCAAAACTCCAGGGGTTAAGAGAGGCCCCATGTCATATGTTCTGTGTGAAGTGCTATTTTTCTCTCAAAGCAGTATGCACAGACCCCTTTCCCATTTGACAGGCAGAGAGGTGGAGATTTGTTGGAGGTTTCCAAGAAAGTTTGTAAAAAAAGCCACAAATAAAAATCTTTGTCTAATGTGCTAATCCCATGCTTTACTAATTAACTAGAAAGACTTTCAAATAGGATTCAAATCTCTGCTCCTAGACTGGTTTTCAATTTGGTAATTTTTTTAGCCTTTTTTTAACCCCTTTTAACCCCCTTTTAACCCTTCCCATTTTATGGATGCTCTTTCCAAGTGTTTTTATTGGCCACAGTTCTTTCACATGAGCTCCTTAAAAAGTGAGGCTGGGTCAGTAATTTGATAGTTAATTGCTGTTTAAGCTGTAAACATTAGCTTCAAGAGCCATGTGGAGTCAAACTACAGGTCGTTGCAGCAATGTAAATGAATGGCTAGAATTTCAGAAGTGCTGAGCAGTGAGAAGGTTTTCTGGAAGCTCCTTGGGTGCTTGTTAATTTGAAAATGAAGAGTGTTTTCTCCAGCTTAATCAGGTCTTAGATTAATAGGTTTTACACTCTGAATTCCCAGTAAGCTGAATATTTTGGAAGATCTGAGTCTTGAAGCTTAACTTAGAGCTCAGATTTCTGGAAATCATGGCCTTAACTTCTAGTCTTGAATTTGGATAGCATCTGTGTGTGTTTTGCCAGTTGAAAATAGTCTGTGCTGTAATGCACGTGGCTGATTTGGGTGCATAATTCAAGTACAGGTGTTGTTAGATGTGCAGTGAGCATGGTAGATCTCAGAGGAGCAATTATCAGCCTGGCCAGTTCTACTCACACCTCACTTTTTACATCATGGGCCCATTTTTTTCCCCACTTCCTGAAAGAGTTAGTTTAAAAAAACCCAACAAAACCAACAACAAACCAAAACACAAAACCCCCTCCCCACTAAATAGTCTTAAACTTCTTGTCATGCCTGCATATTCCAGAATATCTATTGTTGCTACAAGTCTCTTAAATTGAGCGTCTGCTTAATTGTTGTCTCTAATTAAGCACTTCCTTGCAACAGGGCTAAAACTTTGGGTACCCCCACAGAAGAAAAGAAAGAACCTGGATGGAGAAGGTGGTGCAGGGAAATTCCTGAAAGAAAACACTTGAGTAGCCAGTTACAGTTGCTAAGTGACAGAGGTGGAGTTAACTGTCTCAGTTTATACAATCCCAGCACTTATAAATGTGAAAATTAATAGTTAAGGCTGAATCCTACACTACCTACATAGTAAATAAGCATATTTTCTTATAAACTTTAAGCTATATTAGCTCAACCCCAAGTAATTACTAGGTGAAATTCCCATTTTGTAGTAGAAGGAAACAGGCTAAATCCTGACTGTTGGTTTGAAAACCACAGGTGCTGCTCTTGGAGCTGTAATGTTAAAATACTAAGAACTGCAGAAAAAATCTTGCATGGAAGGGTAGTAAAACTTGTGTATTATGCTAAGTAATTATTAGTGATACATTCCTTAAAACCCCAAGTACAAGTGCCTCACTATACATTAATTTTTACCAAAAGTCTACATCATAAATATTTCCTTTTGAATTCTAGGTACAGGATTGAACATGAAAATATTTTTTGGACATTGTAAGTGCTAAATGGGAATGTTGGCTTTCAAATGAATTTAAGAAATTAATGTGTCCTCTTAAAATAGTTTGATAATGTGTTATAATACAGTTGTACAATCTCATCTGTTTAGGCCACAGTTTTGTAGGTTCAGGTACATGGGGAATGTATTTTCCCTTAGGTGATGAGGATATAGGATGGAGACAGTTTTTGCCACAGCCACTCCTTTCTTTACTTGTAAATTGCTAGGGTTTAGGGAGTGATGTGTTAGCTAGGTGCACTTACATCACCTAGCAACATGAACCAGAATTTGGAAACAAATTGTATTTGGAATAGGCAGTTTTGGGCTGTCATTGGATGGAATAAAACTGGGTATCTCTGACATTCTCTGAAATCAGGTATGGCTATGACTTCTTCAGGTGTCCTCTCTTAATAAAACCTGGGAAAGCAAAGGGCTTCCAAGGTTCAGCTCAAATTTGGGCTTTTACAAACTGCTGGAGAAGAAAAAAGTGTGAAGGAAGATCCTGTGTTGTAGTTAAACAACAGGGTGTAGAGTCCCACGGTGACAATTAAATCTGTTGATCTTTAGTGCCCTGTTCCTGTGCACTGAATGATGTCCAGAGAAACCAGTGCTCCAGCCCACTAAGGCTTTACTGGTGTTGGCTAAACCAACACTTCCACCACAGCAGTAATTAAACTGACTGTTGCTGCAGAAGGTGTGCAGAGTGTGTAGGCACTAAGAAAATAATGGGAATTTCTGTATGTAGGAAGGAACACAAAAGGTAGGTAACTCTGAGGTTGAATATCTCATAGTTGCCTCCCAAAGATGAAGATGCTTATTCTCTAGATTTGTTGATAGCAGAGCAGGTGGGAGTACTGTGTTTCCAGTGATTACTATATTCTATTTATTTGCAGAGAGTTTCCAGTAAAACCTCCATAAATGGCAGGCATCAATCAGCGATCCTGGTTTCTTGCCCTGTTTTCTTAGCACTCTTAATCTGAAAGAATGAAGGAAAAAACAGAACAAAACCAAACCAAGAAAACAAACCTTCATTGCAACCTTGTGAGAAGAGGCCGGGAAGGGTGTAATGAGCAGTACTGTGCTGATATGTTCTAATAAACATTAGTTTACTGCATACCACAGCAGAGAGCAAATACATGCAATTACTTGCAAATTTCTTCGGTGTTTGTACTTATAAATCTCTGCCTAAATCTTCCCAGCTGGGAGTTAGGCTGGTCTTTCTTCTGTGGAAGCAGGGCTTTGTTCTCATGTTCAGCTTCAGCTCAGTCTGGAATAATTCAGAAACGTATTAGATAGATTGCTGCTCCCAAAAGGCATAATGAAATAACCTTCACTCCCAGCCTTAGGGAAATAAGCACACAATCAGGGTTTGGGCAGATTTCTCGATTAAACAAAGAACTAACTGTGCACAAATTGCTCCATAACAATTTGTAAAGAGTCCACTTTATAAATTTCTTGCAGATGTAAAGCTGATACTTTTTAATCAGAATGGCAGGGTTGTTAAAGTTGAAATGTCTTCAGCATTTTCCCTTTGCTTCGTAATTAGTATCAGAAATATTTAGATTTAAAATGGAATTGGTAACACATCCTGGGTTCTTTTTGATTTGTTTTTGGGAGTCGGTGAAATGCAATGTCAGACCCGAGCTAGAAATCTCCATTTAATACATACAGTGAACTTAACCCATCTGGAATAGATTCAGGATAACTTGGTGCTGTCAATTTTTATTTTGGTTAATTTCATATGGTGTTCAGCGAAGGAATGAAAAGTTATTGCACTTAATGTTGTTGTGACTTAAGGTGTTCTCCGGTCAAATTATTCAATAAATCAAAATCAGGCTCTGGTTGTAGCTGCTAAACATTGTTTAGAATGGGATATTTAGGAGATTTTTAGCAGCTTTCCATTGATTGAGCAAGACACGTGTCATGCAAAAAGCATGCAGTATTTTGATGAATAGCTGTATTAGATGGCAAGTCTAGGGACCCAGTAAACACAACTTCTTATTTTGCTGGCCTTTGTTTTTTAACTTGAGGGCTTTAGTGTAAAAGAAAATACCACTGGAGTGTCAGTCTGATGCCTTAGTGCTTATCTACAACCCGTGCAGTTATCCTCCAAAGTCTCCCCTGACACTAAAAAAATTTATCTATTTTCTGTACATTAGCTTGCTGCCCATTACCTCATTCTGCAGCTAATGAGGTGAAGTCCTGCTCTCACCTACATTCACAAGGATATTACTACAGTCTGCAGGGGACAGCAGAGATTTTCACACAGGCCTTTCCATGAAGCAACTTTCCTTCTCCACAGGCTGGTGTCTGCCTGCACCTTGGGCTCTGGTTCTTGGCCTGCTGTGCCTAGGTGTGAGAGCTGAAGTCACATCAGAGACAGCAGAGTCTGTTCCCCTGTCCTGTGGCATGTGAAGAGGAGCTTGTACCAGCACAGCTCTCTGCACATGCTGCTGGGTCCTGTTCCTACAGGCACAGTGCTCAGTTCCAGTTTAAACAGCCTTCAGTTAAAAAAAAGGGATCTTTCTTCAGAGTGCTTGCAGCTACTTGCCATGAAGTTGTGCTGCTTTCTAACCCAGCACAGCTGGAGTAGGATGCAGCCAGCTGCTGCCCCTGGACTGCTGCTTGGAGACCAGAGGCTGGCTTGGTGCTCTCCCCAGAGCATCACCTGCCCACTGCTCTGCTCTAGCTCATCAGTCAGGGAGGCTTGGACGTGGAGGCTCTGAGCAGTGTTTTACCCTTTGGAGATAACATGTGGTTCCTCATGCATGCCTGTCAGGCCTGATAGCACCTGTCCCCTTCACAGGGGCTATGTGAGACATAAGCAGGAAGCCTGCTTCTGTGCTCTGTTAAATTAATGACATGACTGGATAACAGAATTCCAATAAATTGGGATTTCTAGTTGTGTAGATTTAGCTGGGATTTTGGTGCATGTTATATAGATTGGGAGATAAACAAAAATGTGTGAATACATCTTCACTGAAGGAAGGACTTGCTAGACTTCTATGTAAGTGTGTAGCACTTGTGCTCATCTTGCTTTCTTTGTGCATCTGGGGTGTAGAAAGCATAGGAAAATACCAAAATGATTTCAGGAGAGACCAACATTAGGGCTGCTCCCTGTGAAGGGAAAAGTGAAATGGTAACCAGAATCTCGAGCTACAGAGGAAAAAGCCACAACTGAATTTACTGGGAAATTCATCTTATTTTTCTCTCTGTTTTGTGTTTGATGGTCCTGTGACAGCTTTTACCCATCAAGCAGATATGAAACACTGTTCAAACTATGTGTATTCTGATAGCCAAACCCAGGGTTAGGAAATGAACTTTGCAGTTATAGTGGACATTTAATTAAATACAACGTTGTTCTGCCTACAGAGACCATAACAACTGCTTAAGGTGCTCTGCTTTTACACCCATGAATCTGCAGTGGCATGTTGAACAGGAAGGCCCCAGCTTGATTTTCTTTTAAAATTGCATTTAAAAGTACACTAGATACACATTCATCATTTTAATCTAAACTCTACTGTAAATTAACATGTATAGCCTCTGAGATCATACACTTTCACAGAAGTACTCTAATGAAACTTGGCAGCTTTCACCCTGTAACATCATTTGTTCCATTCACTAGCAAAAGCAGACCTCAAACAAGTCAAAACTCTGCTCAGTAATGAGTTCCATTATTTTTCTTCATGTTTTTGGAGTCTCAAAAGCCTCCTGTCCCATGTCTTTATTTTACAATGTCAAAAAAAAGCACGACAAGCCTGCAGATGTATCAAAGGAAAGCTTTCTTGTGTAAGGTCCTGAGATGTTTGTCATTTACTGTAACTGAGCCTGGGACTTCAATTAGCATGAGTGACTTGTTGTCAGTAAGGAAGCTTTCTTCTTAAAACTGGGACATTAGCTGCTTGATGTTCACAGATGCTGTTACATGTACAGTTGCCTGGATGATGCTGTCAGAGTCTTTTGCATCCCTGTTGATACTCATGTAATGCTGACATGAAAACCAGGTGCCAAAGTAAGCTCATAAATACACAGGTTTTGTTTGAATTAACCATTTCTGTTGACCTCATGGAAAAGTAAATGCTATTTGTCACAGAAGCAGTGCTGGTGAATGACTTGGTTACAACCACTCCTTGTCAACAGGACATGAGGTGACTGTTGCTTGGTTTTGGGGTGGAAAGGGGATGGTGAAACTTGACATGCTGTGTTTCTGCTCTGTAGGGGGAAACCAGTGCAACCCATTTTTGGCCATCTTAACAAAGAACAATGAAGAAAAAAAACCCCAACAAACAAAAAACTATAGGAAATCCCTGTTCCTGCAGCCTGTGTGTCTAGGGGAAAATAAAGCAGCATTTCCACACAGTTTGTTGTGTGAACTGTGGTGTCTGATCTGGCTTTGCTCAGAGCTGGTGATGAGCTCACAGCACAGTGGAGCGAGCTGGAGAGAGAAAGGGCTATTTCACTGCACCTTGGCTCACTTAATTTATTCAGTCTTCAGGTTCTGCTGAAGAGGACAGATAACTTTATGCTGTACCTAACTGCTCTGCTTAATTATGTAGGTGCCATTAATTAGTAAGAGATATTTAAAAGCTCTGGACTTGCATATTTTCAAGCAAGTTGTGTTTTTTTTTTCTTACATTCTTAGTTAAATATAATACATCTAATGTAATTCAACTTCAAGATGTTATATCTGCACAGAAAAAAAATTACTGCAATGTGTTTAGTACAGATCTTTCACCTTCTCTAAGCAAGTAATTTTTGTAGTCCTTCACTAGTTGATAGGTGTTACAGCTCTGAAGTAAGTTCTTATGTCAGCTAAAAATAGCCAGGAAATCTTTTCTACATCCTTACTTATTTGTTCTTTTTATTCCCATGTATCTATTTATTTTTAAATCTGCTGATATATGTAACTGTGGATCCCTCATGAGTTCTGTTGTTTTCCTAATATTGAAGGAAGCACTAAGTAAACTGAAATAGAAAGAATTCTAGCTGAAAGTGAAAGAAAAACTGTTCTACTATAGATACTTTCCCTGTTAAAAATATGGTTCAATTCAACATTTGGGCTGGTGACCCATTGAAGTCTTTCACAGAAGTCAGTGTTGATCTGCAAGCTTTCAGTAGGTGATGTTTTTCAGTGTATCTGTAAGGGTTGATCTCACTGTCTCTTCTGGGTCTCTTTTGATGAGCTCTCTACCTGTATTTTTGGAAGCAGGATCAGGTACCTAAGAAATCAGAGGAGAGAATTTGTCTTCATAATAGTAATTCATTAAATACCTCTGCGTGTGTATAAATTCTTAAGTGATCAAGAAAAACCAACAGAAAATACAGTGGAGCCATGCTGATGTGACTTTGAATGTATAGCCACCTGCCAGTGCCTGAGGGGGCCCAGGAAGGCTGGAGAGGGGCTGTTTCTAAGGGCCTGGACTGAAAGGATGAGGTGTAATGGGTTTAAATTAGAGAACAGTAGATTTAGACTGGTTATCAGGAAGAAGTTGTTTCCCTTGAGGGTGGTGATCAGTGGCACAGGCTCCCCAGGGAGGTGATTGAGGCCCCATCCCTGGAGCTATTGCAGGTGAGGTTGGCCAAGGCTCTGAGCAGCCTGGGCTAGTTGAGGGTGTCCCTGCTCCCTGCAGGGGAGCTGCACTGGATGCCCTTTGGAGCTCCCTTCCAGCCCTAACCATTCTATAATTCTATGTATAGTGTGCTCGGGGTTCCCAGCAATCACCCCATGTTGCCTGGGCTGTGTCACAGAGCAGCAGGTCAGGAGGATGCTTACAAATCTGCTCAGCAGAACTGACAGTGTCTGGATGCAGACATGAGGAATGGCCATTCCAGATTCCAGTTATTCCCAACTTGGATTACTTCTCTTCCTGTTTGTTTTTTCTTGGCTTCTGCTCACTTCATACTTTGTCTGTCAGATCTTTTCCATTCTCTTCTCACACAGTGTGTGTGCAGCACACTTAGGGCTTGATGGGAACCCTGGCTCAGAGCACTTGGCCACAGTGAGTCTTTGCTGGCAAGCCAGCAAACTTTAGGGCATATTGCTCAGGTAACTCATTCTGGTGATTGCCCTCCTGTTCTTGTGAAAGAAGCTCAGGATGCCCCATGTATTTTCCGTGACTCTGCCTGTGCACAGTCATTTCCATAGAGAAGTTGGAACCAAATTCATGGTGTGGGAATGCCTCTGATGCCCATTTCTGTTGCTCTGTATGTGTACACGTGTCTCTTGTATTGCAGAACTTCCATTGCACAGCCTGTGTTCTGGTTGTTCCTTTGGGGTTTTTTTTTCCCTTTGGCTTGGTCTTATTGAGAGGGAATGGTTGAAAGAGGCTAGGAATTAAGATGTATGTAATGAGGTGAGATAAAAGTTGATGACTGGTGTAAGGTTTGGCTTTTCCATTAGCCAGTCTGGAGAGTTGGAAACATTCAGAGCAGTCCATGGCACACAGACACCTTCATTAAGATGGGGTGAATTGGTCCTGCAGGTACTTGGGTCTTTCACTTTTCTGGCAGCATAGAAAAAACACATTAGACTGAGCACTTAACTGTGGACAGGTCAGCTTAGCTGTCAGTCTTCACTCATTCCAGTATAAAAGTGGATGTAAAGAGCATTGAAGAAACACAATACCCATCCTAGGGATGAAAACATGTCAGCACTCCACATGGTGATCCTGTTACCAAGCTCTCAGATGCTCACTGTCTATACAAATATATATTTATATACAAGCTGTTCTTCCACTCTAGAGTTTATATTTCACATGACTTAATCACAGAATCACAGATATTAGGGGTTAGAAGGGACCTAGAAGATCATCTAGTCCAACCCCCCTGCCTGAGCAGGATCACCTAGACTAAGTCACCCAGGAACAGATCCAGGCGGGTCTTGAGTGTCTCCAGAGATGGAGACTCCACAACCCCCCTGGGCAGCCTGTAAGTCTTCTTGAAGAACTCTTTGTTTCCAATTTACCTGTAAGCAAAGAGGGATCCGTGTTCATGGCTTTATTTCACTAAGTATCCTTTAAACTTTGCTTACAAAGCAATTCTTCTGCATTGTTTTGGTTACATGCTCTTTTTAGTCCTTTTTCTGTAATTTTTTTATTTTATTTTTTTAAATCTTTCTGTCCACAGGCTGGACAGAACTTCCTGTGGCTGTTTGCTCCCACTGTACATGCAAACATGATTCCTGCTGCCTCTTGCAGGGTCATGCTTTTGGCATTTTGCAAGCTTTTTCTTGGAGGGTTGCTTCTGCTCGTTTCAACAGATCTGAGGCTTGTTACCCTTGGTACTTCGTGATTGTTTTGTTTTCCCTCTAGAAATTGAATTCAGATCTGGCTTGGTCTAGTCTGCAGACAGAATGGCAAATTCTCAGTGGTTTTTGTGAGTATTAATCATAGGGTGTTTTTGGAGCTTCAGTCTGATCTCAGATCAAATATTCTACACGCCCTCCAAACCTGAATGTTTAATTCTTCTGACTTGAAATAGTAAGAAATTAATGGAAAGCTTTTACCCTTAAGAAGCTTATAACAGGTGGTGTCTCCAGAAGTGTAGGTTTCAGCAGTTTTTATGTTTCTGTGCTACAGCTACATGCAACTGAACTATGAAACAAACCCAAGTCTTCTGACCATCAATATTGAACTTCAGTTATGAAGTTACACCTTGGTGTGTGTACCATGCTTGCTGGACAGTGCTTAGGAAATGAGCCATCGTCATGATGCAGAATTCAGGTAAAAGATATTTGCAGTTGGGAATTTGACCACTGCATATTCTTCAGGATGCATTTGAAACAAAAGGAATTGTCAGGAAGAGCGTTTGGAATCCCCTCCTACCCCAGCAGCAAAGGCAGGATAGGAATAAATTATACCAGCCAAATAAACTCTAGAGAGCAGAAAGGATCACTGATCCATGGGACAGTTTGGAGAATCTGGCTTTGCTTGCTGGTGCTGCACTGTTGGGAGAAACAATGGACAGAAAGAAGAAGCAGGGGTGAAAAAACAGCCTTAAAAACAGACCTCTTACTGAGAGTCCCAAGGACTTCTTGATGTCACTAGACACTTGTCTGTGTCCAGCAGACAAATAAGTCACAAAAGACAGTAGGAATAGACTGATGTAAGCAGTAGCAGGACACAATTATGTGAAAAAGCTGTAGGTTCATAATAATTAGCAGGCAAAGAGGCTGTGCCTCTTGATGCAAAAGAAAAAGGGGTCTAAACAGAAGGCTCAGTAATTGGCCTTCCTGTTACAGGAGATCAGAAGAAATTAGATGTATCAGCAACACACAGGACTAATGTGTAGTGAAGATGGCTCCAGAGTGGTAACATCAGCTAAAGATTAACACAAAGAGGTGGGAAGTCTAAGAAGATGAAACAGGAATGTGGTAAAAGGTATATTGCATGTTATTCCCAGTAGGTCAACAATTTTTGTTGGAATTATTAAAAAAAAAAAAGCTGCTAAACCATCATTAAACTTGAAGATGGGAGCAGAGGTTTTGGGTTGATAAGGAGCAGCTTGGTGGCCACACTCTGATCCCAGCCTGCAGGGCATGTCTAAAGGGATAGGCCTATCTGTAGTCCCAGCTACATGGTAGATGTTTTTCTCAATAAAACATCCATTTAACTTGAGAAGCATGAAGTCTTCTCAGCCTGATGTCACCTCTTAGAATATACCATGTTATATATCTGTTCAGCATGGAAGATCACATCCTCCTGAGTGAATGAACTTGTACTGAACTGAAAAGGAGAATCTTTTTATTGTTGGGTGATGGACAACATGCATGCTGCACCCTAGTTAGGTGTACACAGTTTACTACATCTCTCTGTAATAATTTTAATGAATATATGTCTATATATATATATATATAGATGTATGTGTGTATATAGTAAAACAGCTCCCCCAAACACAAAACCAAAATAGCCTGTGCCAGAAACATCAATACCCACCGGGGACTGAACAGATGATTTTCATTTAAGTCATCCTTAATAAAAAGGAACTTCTTAATAAGAAATTCTTATTTTTGTTCCTATGTCTGTGCAAAAAATTGAATTCATGCAAGGTGAAAAGACATAATGTATTCTGAAGGTAAGGTACTGGAAGAAAAAAATTGTAAGAAATTCAAACCCTGGGAGAGTCTGAAGAGATGCGAGGAGAACTTTGCACTGTGTGGCTGTTCTGTGCCTCTGTCAGCCAAGCCCAGGGTGACAAGCTGTTGACTCAGAAGGCTCTGCAGGAATGTTAAATGCTTATCGTTATTTAATACTTAGGCCCTATTAAGTGACAACCTCTACTTTACATCTTCAAAACACTTTTCAAGCAAGCACTAGTTTGCAGTGCTGGAGGCTGCACTTTTTTACAGGCAGGCCTCCAGGTCTCACTTAACTCCTGCCTGGAGCTGAGCTGAGTTGCAAACGGAGTTTCTGCTTTCACTGGTCCCTGCTCACTCTGTGGCACAGAAGCAGGATTAAGTAGGTTGGCTAACTCTGGGGATTGTGGCTGGTGAGCAGAAGTCCCCTTTTACCTGTGGTTGCTGAGGGCTGCTCATTTAGAAGGTCTTTTATGAAGCTGTTGGCATCCAGCTAAGCAAACAGCTCCTAGAGTCCCAGTGGGGCAGTCCTGCAAGTCTCCTGCTGGTTAGGGGAAAACTAAAAGTCCTTCCTTTTTGGGGGGCCCAAGGCCAAGTTCTATTTCATTTCTTTTTCTCAGTGAGGGTGCCAGAGCTCTGGAACGGGCTGCCCAGGGAGGTTGTGAAGTCTCCATCTCTGGAGACACTCAAGACCCGCCTGGATCTGTTCCTGGGTGACTTGGTCTAGGTGATCCTGCTCAGGCAGGGGGGTTGGACTAGATGATCTTCTAGCTCCCTTCCAACCCCTAATATCTGTGAATTTCTGATGTTCACCCTGACCACATGCCATTCTCTTACTCTGATCTTTTCTTGGGAGCTTTACAGGTCTTACTGAGTGTTCTAAAAACCTATATTAAAAAGGTTAGAAAATTTGTGATCAATAATGGTGAAGGTTGGGTTTGATTAGTGTCTGAGTAGTAAATACATTTGAAAATTGGAGATGGAAATGTAGCTCTCTGAAGTGAGACAGCACCCTCCTCCCCTTTTAAGTTGACTTTAGAGAACAACTTTAGGATTTCTAAGACTTGTGTACTTTAATCACTGCTGAGGAGCCTGATTTTAGAACCTTCCCTTTCAGTCTTAGCTCTAATTATTGTATACTCCTTGCTCTTAGATTCAGTCCCTCCTTTGAGGTCTGTGACGTAGTCTGAAGTTTTGCTTGCTTTGTTTTGCAGCAAACTTTCAAATTGCTGTAATCTGATCAATGGTACACGACTTTTTTTTCAGCTTAGAATATCTCCACCACACAATTCACGTGCTTTGTAATTAAGAAACATTCGTAATGAAAAACTAGATCCAAACAATGAAAGACGAGGGCAAGACTTGATCATACAGTTAGGAAAAAAAATCAGCAACACCCCAAACCTCACCATATTAGACCTCTAATTTTTCATGTGTGTTTAGTTCATTGTTTTCGTCATCAGATGTTCTGCTTTCCTCTTTTGTCTTTCCTGCAATGTGGTACAATATTTAGGCTTCAATTGTACTTTGGAGAAACTGTAATTTTTGCAACACCTGTGAAACTGCCTCTTAGACCTCTTGCAACACCCCTTGCTGTCCCTTTATACTGCAGGAAGAAAAAGTTAGCTGGGTAGAAATCATCAGGAGAGTTTAAGACAGTTAAGGTACATTACATTTTTTTTTTAACTCAAATTCAGATTTTTTCACTTAAAGGGCTTGCATTTTTTATGAATAGACACTGTGTAAAAGTCGAATATATTCGGCACACAATGAAAAATACCTTTGTTATAAGGTCTGGCTGCTGGAAAATACCTATAATACTAGGAAAATACCAAATTATGTGACAGTAGTTGCACATTTTTGAAGCATGACCATATAATGTATCACTCAAAGCGTTTCCCTACCCTCATGTTGTTTTTTCCCCCCTGGAACTGGGAGGAAATGGATACTACACACCAACCCATTCACAAAAATCCTGGCGGGAGGCCAGCTTCCCTCTTTCTCTTCATCCCCGAGCCAAGCTCCGCTCTCCTTTCCCCTTCTCCTTTCTTACTCCTCTTTGTGGTTGCTGCCTGCAAGATTTGTATCTATTTCAGCAACAACTGAGCTCTATCATAGAATCATAGATAGAATCATAGATGTTAGGGGTTGGAAGGGAGCTAGAAGATCATCTAGTCCAACCCCCCTGCCTGAGCAGGATCACCTAGACCAAGTCACCCAGGAACAAATCCAGGCGGGTCTTAAGTGTCTCCAGGAGGCCTTCTCACAGTGGTCCCCTAGGTTTGCTGATTATCCTCACAGCTCCTCCTCCCCGTGCTTCCTACAACTTGCTTTTGTGCTGGACTCCAGCTTGTTGGGCAGTTCTTTTTAGCTGTTACTTTACTCCCTGATTCTCCTTCAGCCTGTTCTCGTCTCGTGTCAAAGTCTCTCTACTGGCTTAGGCTGCAGCCAGCAAGAGAAGAGGGGAAAGAAAAGAAGTTCAGAAGCCCTTGCACGCATCCGTGCGCCAGATCTCTGCCGCTAGCTCTTCCCCAGCCGGTTTGGCAGCCAAACTGGTACCTGTTGTGGCGGCTGGAGCAGCGCGGCAGGATCGAAACGCGCGCTGCAACCCGCCAGAGCCTGGGGCTGTCAGTCTCAAACTGTCAAATGAAAAACAGTGTGTGCTAAATTGTCCCCACAGTGATTCTCAGCAGCTTTGGGAATGTGGGGTTTGGATCGTAGCCAAAGTCCGATTTCCCCCCCTCCTATTTATTTTTTTTTTTCCATGGTGGGGTTAACACCATATGAAGAGGCACTAGGATATTAAGTAGAGAACATTGGCTGGGAAAGCTTTTCCCAGCAGACACCTCTGTGTTTTATTTGATGGGCTGGAAACTCCCTGGCCTGCTGTAGCCTTCAGTCTGTTAAGGGCTGGTAAGGTATGAGCCTCTATAGGAGGGTGAATGTGTCTGTATATGTCAAAGAGTGCCTAGCAGAGCAGTGCCCTGCTTGAGATGCTGGCTCTGCTCACCACTGCCATGGGAGCATAACTGGAGAGTTAGTTCAGCATCCTTCTGCCCTCAGCTGGGCTTCTTCACACCTAGCCTTTGGCCAGGGGGTCAGCACGGACCCTGCAGCTCCACAGCAGTCAGAGGTGTGGCTGGAGCTTGTGCCCAGCAGCATCCCAGCAGCGCAGGTGCTGCTGCCAAGCGTGGTGGACACTGTGCAGGCTACGCCAGCTCTGGGCTCGCTGCCTGAATAAACAGGCCAGGACTGTAGCTGCAGTGCCAGGGTTTATATTACCACAGCTCTGCTCTTGATGGCACCTTGTGAAGTGGACTGGGTGGGTACAGCACAAGCATTGCTTTGCTCACGGGGGTCAGCGGCTCCAGGCTTTTCATCCTGCTCCACCATCCCTGCTGTAATGGCAGGGGCTGTGTTGAGGGAATGGGAGAGGAGGGTTGCCTGGGCAGAGGATGGAGGCTGTGGCCCTTTTCTGAGGCTGCAGGGAGTAGCTGTCCTTGCCATTTTTTTTTTTTCTGGGAGTATAGCAGATCATTGCGTGGCTTGTGCGTGGGAGATGCAGCTTCTGCTTCTCAGGAGGGCTTTGCCATTCTCTGATGTCTGAACACACTGGTCACATCTCCCATGTGCAAAGCCTCAGTGGGCTGCTCTGTATGTGTACCATATGTCCATGGCTCTGGTAGAAATGCTTTCATTAAAGGACTGAATATGTAACACAGCACTTAACAAGGCAGCTTTGGGTTGGTTCCGTCTCTTCTTCTGCCAGGCATCCAGCAGGCTACCAAAAAGATGGTCCATTTAGAGCCTGCTGTGTGGTTGGCTGGGTGTGAGTGAACTGGGTTTTCAAGGTGAGTGAACTGGGTTTTCAGTCAGACTCATTTCATTCTTATTGTGCATACAGCCAATTACTGCTGCAGATCAGGATTTCTGCATGTCCCCTTAATGTAGCTCTCATTTCAGCATGGTCTTCCTGCTCCTTCTCACCCACCAGCTCAGCACCAGGGAACAAGGAGTTTCCCTCAAGGCCCACAGCTTCGAGCCAGGGATTTCTCTTTGCTGATCTCATGTGTGCAGGACAAACTCAATCTGCACGTGAGCCAAGTCTTTCAGTTAAGAATGAACTTAATTGGGGATTATGACAGCGGGTTTGGTGCCCTCCTGCCCCCCACCCTGTTACATGCAGCTGGGAGGAGAGAGACCATGAGACTCTTGTTTTCTGTCTAAGTTGGCATCTGAAAAGGAGACTTGGCCTTGATTTTTTTCTTTTTTTTTTCAAAAAAGCAAATTCTACACTAGATCTGTAAGCAGATACAAATAGGATCAAACAGCAGAAGCAAAGGCAGTCAAAGGAGCTTTTCATCTTGAAAACTGCTTTCCCACCTGGCCAAGAAGACTCAGCATGTGCCTGGCATGATGGGTCAGCCCTTCCTGAGTCACCCATGGGGATGTGCCTGGTGCTCAAGCACTGACTCTCAACTCCAGTGAGTCCTGGTTGTTGTTGTCTCTGACCTTCCCAGAATCTCTTGTGTGATGGGGGAGGAAAGGCATGTCCTTTTTTTGTCCTGAGGATTTAAACACCACATTTGCCTGGAATGAAGTTTATAGTCCAGGTACTTCAGGAAGTAGCTGCTTAGATTTCTGCTAGAGCAGACCAGTGTGGTGTGGAATGGGAAGGTGGTAGTTACCAGTCCTTTTGAAACATCTGTTGTTCTCAGCTTCTTCTGTAGCACACCATAGGGATTGTTCACTGCATCCCAGTTTAATGTTCACTGTTGGTCATTGTTGTTGATTCCTCTCTCAGTTCTACCCATGATGTACTAATGAATCTGCAGGGCTATGTAAAATAGCTTTCCAGCTTGTACAAGCTTTAACCATTTGGGACCATTCAGCAAAATTCTGGAGATCCATTTTGGTGAGCTGAAGCAAGTGCTAAATATCCTTGCTGCTGCTTTATAGCCTGGATGGTGTGCACACAAGAAAGGGACAAGCCCCTCTGATCTGTTCATCTGCACTGAAAGGCAGATTGTGAGCATTATTGTAAACCCCAGTGAGTGTTGCCATCTTGGTTTGACTAATGAGAATGTCACCAGGGGGAATTGAGGAGCCCAGGCCATTGTTGGTCACATTCCTCTATCAAGAAGGCTGCTGAACTCACTCAGTGTGATTGAGAGTCTCTTGAAGATGACCCTGAGCTTGGGCATCAAGTGAGAGGTCATTTTTTCCAAAGAGATGTCACCCCAAGTTAAACACTTGGAAAAGACAAACCATGATGATCTCTTGTGGAGTTAAAACAGAGACCTGGATTTCTTCAGTGAATGGCTGTTATGTATTTCACTCTTCAGAGTATATTCATCAGGTGCTTACATGAGGTGTTCTCTTTAGCTCATTTGAGGATTTATTGCTGCAGTGTGGCTATATGACATGAAAATAATTGAAGACTGCTCGAGTAAAGAAAGGAACAGAAGTAATACTTGAATAGAAAGACAGGATGGTGCTTTTTCTGTGTTTCTAGGACTCTTCTCTTCTTCTCTGGTTTTGTGAGTCAGAGGGTGCTTGATTTCCTTATCTCTGAAATGCCTTCCATGGAGCTTGGCCATTTGTGGCAAGAGGGTGTGCTGGATTTGGAAGGAAAGCTGTAGTCTGTTGGCTGGTGCCTGAGATGGAGTTTACATTTACTCTGACACCTTCAACTGCCAACCCATGTGCTGTTTGCTTAGGCATAACTTCTTGCAGAAGCTGACCAAGATCACTCCAAGACATAAAACTTAGGAGGTGTCCTTTAAACTCCAGGGCAGGCTGATGCTCTTCCTCGATTGAAGTGATCAAACACAAAAAGTAGATTTGAGACTTGTAGATGTGAACTATTCTCTTTTTAATATTATTATTAATACGTGAAATAATCACATGAAATAAAGCAATAGGCAATGTTGTTGTCTGTTAAGTCTTATACTACTTATAGTTATTCCTACCCAAGATGCTTTAAGGAGAATGGCCAGGCAAATGTCAGCGAGTAGCTAAATGTGCTTAGGGAGCAAAAATCTGCAACAGAGGATGCACTGAAGTGTTGTAAAAAACTTCTACAGAAGTGGTCTGTTTCAAGTTGAAGATGGGGGAATGGCATAATAAAAAATAAATTGGTTTTCCCCTTTTTGTATTAAAAAAGCCTCAGGCCATAAACATCTTGAAAGAAATGGATTTTTTTTCCTTTTTTTTTTTTTTTTTACCCTTCTGAATGGATCAGAGTTGCTTGAAAAAAATTCATATTGTTTGTACATAACCCACAAAAGCAGCAGGGTTTAGAGTCCTATTTATAGCTCCAGTGTGTCAACCAGCTTGGTATGCTGGGAAATCCCCAATGTCTGGCACCTAAAGGTTAATATTATCAGCTCTCCAAGAACTGGTTTAGAAGATATTTTAGTTCCATTAGCTCAGCTTGTGTTATCAGTTGTAATAATAATAGTGAATTTATTGCTTGTATTATCATAGCCCCTCAAAGAGCTGGCTAAGACAGTTATTTTCTCTACTTCATGCTGAAATGCAGGGGGTTTATTTCCACTTTAAACCTAAATTTAGCCTTTCCACTAAAATGGGATCTTTCTACCTCATGTCTTTCAGTAAACAATCCTCACAAACCCACATTATAGTCTTAAAGCAGAATGTAGAAGAATCCTCAAATCAGTTAGAACAGAAAATATCCCCCTTAGTACAAGAAGCATCTGTGTAATCAAATAAAACAACATTGATATTTGAGAAGGAATTCTGGTGTGGACCAAAACCTCTGCAAACAACTTTAAATGTGATCACAGTTAAAACCCACAGGTTTTAATGCCAACAGATGCCACTTTTCACACAGATGCACTGTCTGGCCGTCCCCAGGTATCTAGGTGTTCAAAGATCCTGTACTTACCTGCTCATGTGTGGTGTTGTTGGATCTTTTTCTTTGCTTACATTATGAAACCTGAAGGTTTCTCATTTTCCATCTTTTCTGTGCAACTGCAACAGCTGGAAACATACGTGTGGAGTTTTTTGGTTGTGTTTTGTTTAAATTAAAGATCAGAGTCTTACTTACTGACATGGCCGAAATGGCTGGAGCTTTCAGAATTAAAAACAAACAAACAAACCAACAAAAGAGCACTGAAAAGAAAAGCAAGACTCATGATAAACTCAGGCGAGCTCGCTGCACTGACTGCACTGAAGTGAATGATGCATTCATTGACTTAGTGGGACTTAATTTCACCTTGAGAAGGAAAATAGATGTTTTGAGTCACTGCAAGGTTAAAGTTACTGTTGGTAAGGTGTCCTTCATGTCCATACTTGATTCCCTCTAAAAAAATGTGATCTGTTCCTCTCCTCTTTATACTATAGCTGGAATAACTTCAGCCCTCTCACAGCTCTTGAGCCCTCACCCTAGAGCCAGGTGCACTTGGTCTCTGCTTATAAACTTTCTGAAGGATTTTTTGTAGTTTTGTTTATTTTTGACTGAGAATGGTTTTAGGAGTATTTAGATAGTTGATCATTTATTTTTTAAGGCTATGCTAAACTTTTGGGCATACCATGGGTCTGTGCTTTATGACTGATGTCGAGAGATGCTGTCCCAGCAGCTTGCTGTGGTTGCTCACTGTGTTGGTGATGATGGATGTGGTGAGTGAGCTGCCTTGTCTTTTCCTTCAAAAAAAGCCTGTATTTTGATTAAAACCTCTCAGTAGGCACCAAGTGGTAAAACCAGCAGAGCATGACAGCAAACTCTGAGCTGCTTTGCAATCTTGAGGGTGCATTCCCTGCTTGATGGTGAGCGTCCCCAGGAACTCCACGGGCATGCGGAGGAGAGGGCAGGGTATGGGACCCTCCAAGCCTCCCATCACCTCATTGCTCTGTCTCCAGTTGTCTCATTTCTTCCTTCTCCTTTCAGAATTGTTTCTGATACTTCTGGGGAGTGTGTCCTGTGCTCCTGAGGCTCTCGAATCGCTAAGTGTATTTTGTCCAGAGAGAAGCAGCTTAGTGCTTTATCTGGTGATCTGTTGGCTCTACGGCTTAACCTTACCATTGCTAGGGCTAAAACTGCATCCCTTAGTGGGGCCAAATCTGCCAAAACAGGGTACCAACCCAGCACTGCTTTTGCAGTGTAACAGGTCTAGCTGATGTTACTCAATTGCCACCGAGTTTAATTATTCCAGTTTTATAACTCACCCCGGGGCTGGCAGGGAACGTTTTGGCTTTTCTGTCTTTGCCTGTGCAGCGGCAGTGATACCATCGGGGCTCTCAGCCCTGCAGATAATCTCTTCAGGGTTATCATTTACTTACAAACAGACGTGTGAAGTATTTGTGAAAAGGCTTTTGAAGTGGCCTGGCTTTGGATGCTGCCCGAGCTGCAGAGCAGGCTGTGTTTACACAGGGGCAGAGGGTTTCTCTGCCCAGCGTGCTTCTCCTCAAGTGCTCGTATTCTGCGGCCACACTGTTTGCCTTTCTAATGAAGTGAACTGTTTGTTTGAAATCCGTGGTAGAAGGTATTTAAACAGAGACTAAAGTAAACTTTCGGGCTGTTCAAATAAGCCGTGCATATCTGGTTTGTGAAGTGAAGGAAAACAATTTGGCTGCAGCTTACCTCTGGGAAGGGCAGTTAGGAGCTGTTTAAATAACGAACTGCGCCGCAAAGGATGTTGCTGCAGCTCCTTACGGGCTTTTGGTCCTGTCTGCTGCCCATGTAGGCATTCCTTGGGATGCTGCCTCGATGGAGAGCTCGGAATTACTGTTGTTATTTAAAAAGGGGATTTATTCATTAGCTGCGAAAACTCGGGTACATTCATATTTGATTAAAACCATCCCAATTAGACAATGGACCGTTGAGAGCCAACATATGCTATTGCCTTTATAACGTCATTAGTAACTCAGAGTCCCCACTTTGAAATAGGATCGTGCCCGAGTGCAGAGACATCTGTTTCTGCCTAGCCAGATGGGGGTCAGCAGCACTGCTTCCACTGCTAATGCTCGCTGTGGAGGGGGGAACGGGAATCTGAGGAAGGTAGTAACAAATGAACTTGGATCCCGCTCCTGGCAAGGCATGAGGTATCGATGGCTGATACAATGCTTGGAACACGCCCTGCAGAGTTCTGGTAATGAGTTCCCTCCTAACCACAAGCAGAAGTTCAGGGAGCAGGGGAGGGCGGGGAGAAGAGATGCTCTCTGTGGTTGTGGAGCTGCAGCTCCTCTCGGGGAACCTCAGCCCTGTTCCCGGCTCTGCTGCCGTTGAGCCGAGCGGGAACGTCCGTCGGCCGCGGCTCGATGTTTCCCAACAATGCCTGGCAAAGGGGGGACCTTGACGGTGGGGAGCTCCTTTCACCCCCTGCCGCAGGACAGAACAATTAAAACTGGTCATGTGGGGAGTTCAGGAGCGGAGATTTCCAGCCCTGTCCAATAGAGACCATATGTTTCCATCCATCATTTATATTTTTTGGTGGGGAAGAAAGCGCCAAGTTGGTCGGGTCTACAATGCCACATCCTCTGGCATTGTTTCCTTGAGTATTCTCTTCGGGAGCAAGAGGAGTCACAACACTTCAGACTCCTTGGGCTCAGCATAGAGATTAAAACAAACAAAAAGTCCTTATGCTCCCGGAGTGCAATAAATATGCTAGAATTTCAATGGGATCCAAACAAGCGACAATAGTAGCATTAAGAGCTGGCAAAGCCTTTGATGTTATTGACCAGAAAAGGGCTGCTGTCGTCTGTGTCACCAACATTTAAACTTTTGACCTCCAACCTTTGTGTCAAACGGCTTTTCCATATGGGGAGTCACTATACCTCTCTGAGTGCCACTGCATTTAGTAGAGCATCAAACACTTCACTGGCGGGAAGCTGATGCTTAATGCGTTGGAAAAGCTCCAAGATTGCCAGAGGGTGGGACTGAGGAGAGCTGTCTCTTCTTCTGTTGGAGGGACGCCCACATAAGGCCCCTGTTTTTCCACAGGCAGGTTGTGTGAGTAGGACACAGCACAGGCAGGAGAGCTCAGAAGGTGCTGGAGCTGTTTCTGGAGGTTTCTGCAGCCAGGTGCCCATTGCCATCACGTGTCTCTGCTCCTCAGATCTGGTCCAACCAGGAGCAGCATCTGGTTTTAACACATGGTGCTAACTTGGGGCTGTCCTCTCAGGGTGTAACAACCAAGAGCATTAGTTGAGGTTGCTGAGTCTGATTTTTATTTTTTTATTATTTATTTTTGTTTTTAAACAAGTGTGCTCAGACATAAGTGCCCTTCATCTCATTTCTCAGTGGTGGTGCTTGCTCTAAGTGATGATGTAAAGTCTTGGTCACTTTTGGTGAGCAGCATTTAGTTCTCAAAGCAAGAGACACGTAGCCAGATCCTGCCCCTGTGTCTGCAGAGAACAAGACTGGGTGAGGTTGTCTATAAAACTTTGTGAGGAACTTCCCATGTGTTGTAGAGAGAAAAGCCCTTTGGTGGGAAAGAGGAAATCCTGACAAAAATCCTGAAAACCCAACAAAAAGCTTGGTTATATCTAAAGCTGATAACTCTCAGCCTCAAAACAAAAAAAAAAGATCATGAGCAAAACCCAGGAGAGACTTTAAAGAACAATTTTAGTCAAATGAGCTACTCTTTTTAGGGAATTAAAGAAATAATTGGTAGTGGATGAAACACTTTAACTCTTTGTTGGGAGTTTTCACCAAAAGGGTCCAGGTTAACAGTAGCCAGACAGAGGCACAGGAAAGTGCTACTATTTGATTATGGCCCTTTTTGTTAAAAATATTTGCCTCAAAGCTCGTCATGAAAAACTAACTCAGATTGACTGGAGTATTGACAATATGACATTCTCAAAAACAGACTGAATGAGCACTTAGGATAAATGTCAATAAGGCAAATTAAGGGAACTTGTCCTACTTTCCATCTTCAGTAATGAGCTGAAACAAAAAGTAGCACAAAAATGACATATAAGGGAGAAACTTTCTAAGAATCTGAGGGAGGACGAGGGAACAAAGAGGAAGAGAACAGCTTAAATTCAGAAATGTCAAGAAGTATCAACCAAGAGCCAGTTTGTGTTGGCTTTGCTTGGCTTGAGCCTGGCAGTGGCTGCTGCATGATGAAGGCTCTGCCTCGTAGTGAGAGTGTGAAAGGTGTGGAAGAGACACCCCTGCTGGAAAGAGATATTTGCAGGAAGAGGTTATTTGTATGTCATTTCTAAGGCTACCTCCTCCTAAACAGTGGCCTGTCAGCCTACATGAAAATGTAATGTTCTAGAGTGCAGGACTGACAACTATATATCTCTCCCAAGCTGGAAGAAACCCAGGGAGCAAACCCAAGTGACTGTGATTCATTTAGAATATAGACATAGAGATTAAAGTCTGCAATAAATGTATATTATGGAGTTGCCTGACAGCACATGGGATAACTGTCTACTCATCTGCAAGAGCTTGAAGAGTGTAAACACCACAGAAGGAGAGTAATTGCTAAGGATGGTACAGAGAGAAGCTAAATAATTATGAATATTTGGATGAAATTTTAAAAAATCAGGTTGAACAGCAGGGAAAAATAAATCTCTCTGAGTGTTCATCTGATTGTGCATCCCATAGAATCTGAACTGTTTTAATATCTAAAAATAGACATAATTGATCTAATTATACTTTTGCCTCTCTAATTCCTATCATGCCCTAAATTACTTATCAAAGCTGCTAAGTATAACCTATTTCCAAGTCTTTCACCCAGTGGTCCAGACCTTCAGCTGCTGGAAAGCTGTTCAGCTACAGTGATTTTCATCATGTTATACTGACACCCAACTGTTGGAGGTTTGGCCTTTCAGATAGCTTTCAAACATCATTCTGCTGCACAGAAGAGCATATGGGGCTCTAGAACTCTATTTCTTTTGTAATAGTTTAATTTCCTTAGTTTCCACTTTGTAGTTCACCTTCAACTGCTGGAATTTGATGAGTGTCACAGAAATGGGTATGCATAGGTATGAATTATATTGTGGTATGGGTGTATGTTGTGGTTATGGGTCCAGTTAATTGCTGCTCATAGAGGAGGAGGCTCTGAGGATGTGATTGATCCTTCATACACAGGCACAGTCAAAGGTGGGAAGCATTCCAGAGCAGCTGGATGAAGCCACTTGTCTGGCATTGTTGAGAGTTAACCCATGGGCACTTGCTTTGTTTTCCATAATTCCTAGGAGGGGGGAGGATTTTTGAGTGGTGGAGGATGCACTGACCACATGGTGGCATGAGAAGTTAGGGGGAGCAACAGCAAAAGCAGCAGAAGCTGAATTATTTGTTTTGCTGCAAAGTCCATTGGAGGTAGCAGAGGGAGGGATTTCTTTTGTCAGCTTCCTGGCAGAGGACAATTTGTCATTTTCTTGTGGAGGCCACATTGTTAAGTTTGTTAAGAAATGCTGCATGGGATCCTGAGGTTACAAAAAAGATAAGCTGTGCTGTCCCAAGAGCCAGCTGTGTTAGATGAAACTATTTTCTCTCCCAGTAACATGGTGATGAGGCCAAGATGTCTTCTTGTCACCATCTTTTCCTGAAAGCATGGGCCAAAATACAGATCCTGGCTACGTGCAAGTGCTGCTTGATGTTGTTGTGGGTTTTCTTAGGTTGCTTATAGGATGAAACCACCAGTTGTTTGGGTGGAAGATGCTACTGAGCTGGGATATTCCTTGTGCATTTCCACCAATTTGCTGCTTGTTCTTGGGCAGACTGCTGGTGGAGTGCCTCAGCTTTCCTCCTCAATGTTTGTCCCAGGGGGGCTGTGGGGTAGAGTGCTGTGCTCACCCCACTCACTGAACAAATGCATGACTATGGTCAGGGCAGCACAAGGAGTTCTTCCTTCACTTACTGGTGAGTCCATCCCAGTGGAAACAGTAATTTGTAAGTCACTGGGCTGTGGTGAATCACAAATTAGGTTTTAAAGAATTTGGGACTCTCGGGCACAAAGTGTTTTGTACATGCAATGTATTTATTACCCAGAAGGCTGTCTCTTACTACTATTTTTTGTGGTTTCTTTTTTGGATGGACAAATGGCAAGGAGCACTGGAGTCAGTTGAATGAGCTTGAGGAAGTTTAGTTAGTATTCCAAAGGCAGTCCTGTTCCTCAGACAGCAGAGTTGCAGTGACTGGGAGGAATAATAAAGCGTTCAAACTGAAATCAATCCAGCAGTTATTTAGCCAATACCTGCAGCAAATTTGGCATATTAAAGACCTCTCAGTGCCAGCTGATGAAATCATTTCCAGCCACTTTTCTTCCAACACACCGATAACTGCTCCTCCTTCATGTGTTTGGCATGATGGTTGCTGTGGAACTACTAAAAACAGTAAAGCATGTTCCCACGAGGTGTTTTAAGTTTACAAACTGAAAAGTGGGAAAACGGATGGCAGGGATAGAAGATGCCTCAAAGTCTTAATTTTCTTTTTTATATAGATAAGAAATTATTTGTTAGCTGAAGCAAGAGTCACAGAGCTGGATCTGGGCTCTAGTTTGTGAGGTTTGGCCTCGAACTCCTGTGGTTTATTTTAAGATCAGTGCACAGGCTGTGCAAGCACAAGCAGAGGGTAGGAGGGGAAGTCTGATCACCATTAATACATGCAGACACATGGAAGGAATGTGATCTGATTGGAAATTGTGGTTTTCTCTGAAAGTCTTATATCTACTGTATATTACCACAATTAACATTTAGTGTTACTGAAATGGAGAGAACTTGCTAGTTAAAAAATCATGTTGCTCACTCTACCTCTGGCCATTTCATGGCTTTATCCATTTATTTGCTTGCCTTTTTTTTTCCTATCCATTTTTGCACAGCTTTTTCCCACTCACAACCCCTTTTCTCAGCCAAGTCAGATAGTAGGTAGTCACATCCACATCACATCCACATCAACACAATGATTGCCACATCGAGCTGTGTGTATGCATGCACAGGGACACACAGAGAAGCTGGACGTGAGCCAGCAGTGTGCACTGGCAGCCAAGAAGGCCAATTGTGTCCTGGGCTGCAGCAAGAGAAGTGTGGCCAGCAGAACAAGAAAAGTGATTCTGCTCCTCTGCTCTGCTCAGACCTCACCTGGAGTATTGCAGCCAGCTCTGGAGCCCTCAGCACAGGTGAGACATGGAGCTGATGGAGCAGGTCCAGAGGAGGCAGCAAAGATGATCAGAGGCTGAAACAGCTCTGCTGTGGGGACAGGCTGAAGGAGCTGGGGTTGTTCAGCCTGGAGAAGGCTCTGGGGAGATCTTAGAGCACCTTCCAGTGCCTGAAGGGGCTCCAGGAAGGCTGGAGAGGGGCTGTTTCCAAGGGCCTGGAGTGAAAGGACGAGGGGTAATGGGTTTAAATTAGAGAAGAGTAGCTTTAGACTGGATATTCAGGAAGAAGTTCTTGCCCTTGAGGGTGTTGGCTCAGTGGAACAGGCACCCCAGGGAGGTGGTTGAGGCCCCATCCCTGGAGCTATTCCAGGTGAGGTTGGCCAAGGCTCTGAGCAGCCTGGGCTAGTTGAGGGTGTCCCTGCTCCCTGCAGGGGGGCTGCACTGGATGCCCTTTGGAGGTCCCTTCCGGCCCTAACCATGCTCTGATTGCTGAGATAAGTGGCTGTAGCACACGTGTGGCTCAGCCTGCAGAAGAGCAGTGCAGATGGCAGCCAGCCCCGCTGGAGCAGCAGCCGCAGTCGCCATAGGGAGGCTGTTCAAAGCGCAGGGAGCGCGCTGCGTGCGCCGCTGAGCGCCTGGTTATCTTCCCGATGAAAGCCTCTGCATAAGCACATGAAGAGAACATAACACCCCTTTCTGAAAGAGAACTAAACCCCAACCCCCAAGACAACATGTGCTCTTATTGAGCCCTAATGCAAGCTGTAATTAAACAGATATCCAGAATATGATCTTTGCTTGGCAGAGAAGGACCTAATTCTTGCCATAAAACCTGGCAATGCCATTAAGTTTGGATCAGTTGCAGCGAATGTACTCGGAGGAACAGCGGTGCCCTTAGGGACTCTGCAAACCTGAATATTAGAAAATTCCCATCTGGTGATGAGCTTATGAACCAAAGGAAGTGTAGAAATTTGTTGGCAAACTCTTCAAAACTGTTCTGTGTATTGAAAAGACATTAGCGGGGAGGCTGTGTTTTGCCTGATATTGTTTCTGTTACATCTGGTGTGAAAGGTTGGTACCGCTGAGTTCAGCATCAAGGAGATAACAAATTAAATGGGAAGGAGATTTCACCTCAAATGAGGTTATATCCGACGTGGAGTTTTACACCTGGCTCAGTTCTGACATTTAATTTGGTGAGCTGATGGTCCTGAGGACAAATCTGCTGAAACATAACAGGAGCTTCCTGTGTTGTGCTGGAGTCCTGTGCTTGCTCGGCCCTGATCTCACGACACAGGTGTGGGCACTGGGAGGCCACACTGGGCATGTTCAAGCTGATGCAGGCGTTTCCTACAGTAGCAAATCTTTTCTTGACATGCTGAAAAAGGCAGCCTGTCACTTCAGCAGCCACCTTCCTCAAGGGTTTGGCAGGAATCACAAGGTGCTTGAGCAAGGCGGTTAGCTGAGGACAGTGTTTCACTGGCCTTACCATCATGGCTGAACTCTCTGGATGTAGTGATGCCCTGGCTGAGAAAGGCTTGAGAGACTACAGAGTCTACAGAAAAGTTATCACAGAATCATACAGTGCCAGTTTGGAAGGATTATTTGGTCCAGCCTTTCTTGGCCAAAGCACGGCCTAGACAAGATGATGGCCCAGCTCTCTGCCCGCCCAAATCTTAATGTGCCCAGTGTGGGGAATCCACCACCTCTCTGAGGAGATTATTCCAATGGCTGATTGTCCCTGTTGCAAAACATTTTCCTCTTCTGTCTAGTCAGACTAGCTGCTGTTACCCCTGTCATCTTTTCTGTGTCACTCTTTGCAAAAAGGGAGTCTCCATCTTCTTTGTAGCCACCCTTTAAATACTGAAACATGGTGATAAGGTCTATCCCCTGAGTCAGGTTATCCTCACTGAGCTTTGGAGCAACCTCACCTTGTTGCCCTTGTCTCAAGACATTACATAGCACCTTTGAGCCAGCTGGGATCATCTGCCTTTCCACCAGGTCTTGCAGTGAACTGCTGCTGCCTGCTGCATCTCATCAGACTTCAGGTTTGCTGCTCAGCAGCAAGGAGCACATGTGTCATTTCTCCCAGTTCCTTTCTCTTGATGCAGCTTAGCCCTAGGTTGCAGACTTTCAGAGATCAAGTGTAGGTCTCTTCTTTTTTTTTCCTGTAAGGGAGTGACTGTAACTTGAGGGAAAAGATCCTGTTCATCTTCTTTAAGGAAGCAAGAAGGATTCTCAAAGAAATAAAAAGATGTTTTACACAACAAAAAGTCAGCATAAATTGACAGATTTTCCAGGAAGATCTCACAGTGCTAAAACTGGTAAATTTTTGAAGTGTTGCAGGCAGTTTATATCTCCCTTTTTTTTTTGAGGAGACCCTTTTAGTTATGCAGAAGATAAGAGAGCATCTGAAGGAAGATTACAGTAGTAGGCAGCAGCAAATTCAGAAGGCAGCAACAGCTACCAAGTTCAGCAGTGCATGAAGAATGTGTTTAAGTGTCTTTTCAGTGCCTTGGCATGTCTTTGCAAGTTCTTGAAAATAGTGAAATTTAAGCACAGAATCAGATACTTCTGCTGAATTGGAGCTGAGGGCTCCAAATACACAGGCAGCCTCCATCCATCTCTATTCTGGTACTGTACACTTCGGTCAGGGAGGCTTTGCAAGGATGCAGTTGAAGGATTGGTCCAGGAATTCACAGTTGCCATTGGATGTCTGTAAGAAAACTACCTGGCAAGTGCTGTGGTAGTTCACATCTCAGCCAGGATTTTTAAGAAGTTGCAAATGGTATTAAATGATTTCCCTAGCAGAGTAGGAAGTTGGATTTTGATGATTGTTTTAGTGAGAGCAGTTCCTCTTTGCTAAGGGTGAGAGTTTTATTCCTCACACTATAAATTAGACACATGAAAATCTCATAGAGCAGATATCCTGTCTTTGACACCAAGTTTTTATTTGGGTAGAGCATCTCACAAACAGACAGGAGTCAGGTAGGTCCAGATTCCATTCTAGCCTGTGGGTAGTCTCATTTGTTCTTTACTCCTCTACAGCATAAATAATAGTAACAGAATGTGCCTGTAATATTCTGATGGTGCCTTAATGAAATAGTGGGTGGGACATGAAAAAGCAACGTGTAACTGGCTACAGCCCCAGTTACTGCTTTGCAAACTTCTTACTGTGCATTTACATATAAATACATGTCAAACGATTACATTTTTATGGAGTTTCAAGTGAATTCTGAGTGAAGCCCTGGATGATGGGTGCTTTGGCAAGTCTCTGTTTGATCTAAGAGTTTTTCCATATAAATATTCAGTGCTTTTCAAAGTGGAGTGGGTTTGGACCCCCAGCATGCAGAATTTACTGAACAGCTGCACTGTGGTGCTGAGGACTGACCCAAACAAGGCAGAATTTTAATTCCCTCTGTAAAATTGACTCTACTGGGTCTGCACATTATTCTCCCTGTCTCCCATTTAGCATGTTAGTCTGCTGACAGTAGAGTACACAGCGTTTAGCAGCTGGTTTGTGGAACCATCAGTCAGGAAATTATATGATAAATAGGAGGTAGCCAGGTTTAGTGGCACTTCATTCTTCTTCAGCAGTTTTAGCCTGACTTTGGAAAAGTCATCCTGTGGGGTTTTTTCTTAGGGGTGTGGCCATTTCCAGCTGCAAACTGCAGACAAGATGCAACCAAAATATGCAAAGGAGCTTAATGTGAAAGGACCCAAAAAGGTGCTCTTGGAGATTTGTGTCCCACATGTTACACATGCAACTCGTTGGTGCTCTGTGCTGCATAGGCCACACAAAGGGGAATGCTGGTTTTGGGTGGGTTAATACTCATTTTCCATTCCTCAGGTAAGGGAAGATAGATGATCACATTCAGGAGGGTTAAATGGTGTTTGATTGCATAAATATTTGGAATGTGTTTAATGAGTAGGTGCTCAGGCTGGGTGAAGGTGGGGAGGCTCAGCATCCTGAGCAGGATTGCTTGCCTTGGCCAGGTGGAGCCTGTCCTGTCTGACATCAGTAAAGGTGACAGCATCTCTCTGGTCTCATCTGTGCTCCCCAGACTCACTCTTCAGTGATGCACAGGACAGAAGAGGAGTTACCTGTGCATCTCTGAGGGTGTGAGTGACTTCCTTTTTCATCAAAAAAAAGAGTGGCAGCGTTTTTGAGGTAAAATATCAGACACCAGCTTTAAAACCTCCTCCCTTCAGCTCATGCTGCTGTAGTTAGCAGCAAAGCAGGGAACAGGGCAGGCAGGGAGATGTGCTAAAACACACTTCTCATGCCCCTTTTCTCCACCTTGGTGGCTGGTGAGGAATGTGTTTCAGGAGGTGGAAAGAAGCATCTTCCACTCGGACGATGTCAGTGTGTTCACAGCTGGGTCATCTCAGACCCACCTTTACTCCTGCTGAAGGCCTGGAGTGCTCAGCATAGGGAATGAAGGCTCTAACAGACTGCATGCCAAGCTCCAGTTGGTGCCACAGGACTGGGATGAATGCTACTCTAAGTTTTGCTCCCAGCTCCCAGTAGTAAGCCACAGTTATTTTTCATTTATGATGCCTGAGCCAGTAAATGGCAGCAGTGTGCTGTGACCCATCACATGCTGGAGATGTTTCACAAAGTCAAGCCATGAAACTGGACAGACTATGTCAGATGTTTCCAGATTTTCCTGAAATACTGGGAATATTTCCTCGATTTATGTAGTTCCTTCTTCATCACTTCTGTTTACTCCCTCAGGGCCATGAGGCTTATTATAGCTCTTTCTCCCACTTCAAAACGTAATGATAAACTAACCCAAATTTTGACAAGCACAAAGGGGACAAAAATCCTTTTTTTTTCTTTTTTTATTTGTTTGTTTTGTTTTGTTTGTTTTTTTTTCCAAACCATCTCCAGTTGTCATGAGGGAGCTGCCTTCATGGGTAACAATCTTGAATAGGAAATACGACGGGAAGATACTTTCTAGAGTCAGCAGGCAAAACCAAACTAGATTTAATTTTACTGCCAGTGTTTAATTACAGTTTTCTTTCTTCTAGAGCAGTTTAATAAATCCATGACATGACCTAATGTCTGTACTTCTCAGCTTCTGGTGTCAGCTAAAGACATGACTTCATCCAAAGTGGCAACTGGGTACTAATTGGGCGGGACTGGTTTGCTTCGTGCCACTGGAGATGCTCAGCATCTTGTTTGGATCTTGAGCACTTGGGAGGCAGCAGTGGGCAGCACAGTCAGCAGTAACCCCCTTTAGGTGCTGGTGTGGAGAGCTGTGGTCTGTACGTGTTGTGTCCTCCAAAGCCAGGAGGCAATCCTGCTGCAGAAGAGGGGACCTGCGGGTGGGCTTGTGCTTGGCCCCTCAGGGCAGAGCCCGTGGGGTCAGCGGGGCCACATTCCCCCTTTTGTCAGCCTGGTTGCCAAGGCTGTCTGGAAACAACGGGGAACGGGAGCCCTGGCAGCTGCAAAGCTCCTGGTTCTGCCAAAGCTCTGCTTTGGAGGAGGATGGGGACCTCACTGCAGCTGCCTGTCCCTGCATCTCCACCCCTGGGGACAAAGACGACACTCTTGCAGAGCAGTGTATGAAACGAGTCCCCCCTCCTCAGGCACCTTCCTCTGCATGTGGCCATCAGGTTGATGCACTTAAGCATCTCCAGTATGGCCTTTCCCAGTGGCATTTCCCTTCCAACTCCATTGTCTGATTTGCTCAGAGAAGTAGTTTCTCAGCATGCCCGTGCCACTTTGGTTTTGCTTTCCATTGTAGGAATGTGTGTACATCTCTGAGGATATCTCTTTTAATTGTGCTTAGGCTTTTTGTCCTGGAATAGTATATTTTTTCCTTGTTTTAATAAAAAATCAGGAATGCTTATGAAAGGCTTGATGGTCCTTTTGATCTGACACTTCACATATGGGCACATAATTATTTATTAAAGACTTCTTTACATTCCTTTCCAAGCTATAAAAAGGGAATATTAAAATTATTAAGTACATATCATGCAAACACCGTGGGCCAAACTCTCCTCTCAGACAGACCTGACTGCAGCAGGGCAGGAGAATTGCAACCTTAAGACACAGCAGTGGTGACACGTGGTTTTCAGTGTTTGCTCCATCTTTGTGAATGTTGTTTTTAAAGAGTGACTGGAGATACTGAGCTCGGGAACCTCGCTTGTTCTTTCAGATCCGCCTCACCTCTTCCCAGCATTCCACCCTCCTGTGCCAATTGATGCCAGACATCATGAGGGACGCTACCATTATGAACCATCTCCCATTCCTCCTCTGCATGTGTGAGTATTCACTGTTTCCCCTCTCTTCCCCTGCCTGCAAGAATATGAACCTCTGCAGTGCTCCACACGCCTGGAGAGCTTCACTGGGCCTTCCAAAGAGCAGGATTTACTCGTGGAAAGAGTGGAGGTTATCTGCTCCTGAAGCAAATCCCAGGCTCATGCCTGAGGGATTCCTGTTGTAATAGGTGGCTGGCAAGGGTTACCTCTGTGTTCTGCTGACATTTAGTCTGTGTGCTGTCATTCTATAAATACTAAATTAAAAAATGCTGAACCCTGTGAAATAAAGTGAGGCAAAACACGTATTGTGTCAGTATTAGTATCAGGCTTCGGGTTCCCGTAGCTAAAATTTCCTCCCGTGCCAAAGTTGTCTTTCTCTTTTGCTCCCAGTGACTGCTATGAAGCATAATGAAATTTTGGGTAAATTTTCACAGTCCCCGTGGTGTGCACGCACAGGCAACCAGTTGATTGATGGGAATGTCACCCAAACAAAATGGCAAATGTGATAGAGCACATGGTTTACACAAAGATAAAAGAAATGAATACCAGTGATAACGTGCATTAGAAAAGGGTGGTAGTGGTGAAATCCTGTAGAAATAAATATTATCTTATTCTATATGGGGAGACAGATATCAGCAGTGCAGAATAAAACAGTCGTTGTGTCCAGAAAACTGCAATATACCATTACAAATGGAGCTGAAAAGCAGGGCTTGGTACTTTGCTAAAAGGCTTGATATATACATTTAATCATATCTACTAATCACCTCTCATACTGAGAAAATACAAGAAGAAAAGCACAAGTAATATTTGGAAGAATAATGCTAGTTGTTTAGATGGCAGATTGCTTTGCTATGGCTATTAGTTACAGCTGTGTAATTACATATATGCAGAAGAAAAATGAAGTTGTTTTAAAACAAGTCCTCCTCTGTGAGCAGAATTAATTGATATTAACAATCCTAACTACATGCCCAAGTACACACACAATATTTTACTAACAGGTTTTTTGGGTCAGTCTTCTATTACTGGATTGTAATTTCAGAGCAAATTTGCCTGGAGGTAAGTAATAAATCTGTGTTGCAGTCTTCTTGGGCATTAGAGGAAAAGTGGGTATTTATAGAAGGAGAGAGGATGGAAACTTGTGATTTATTCCTCAGAGTTTCTCTGATGCATCACTGTTTACACCACAGTCAACTGTATCATCCAGTATATTCAAATGTATCCTTAAATTTGCTGCTAAAAACTGTTGTAAGCTGAAGGTGGCAGGCTCAGACAGTCATTACATGGTCATCTTATGTTTTGCAGTGCAGTGAATATTCTATCTAGATAATTTTGGGAGCTGAGGGGACAATCCTGCTCATTCTGAAGGTAGTGGGGAATTTGTCTTTGATGTGAAGTACATGGGATGCAGGGAGCCCCAGGTGTTTTAACCTGCATCAGGACCATCACCCAAGACCTTGGTACCATCTATGAGCCTTTGCAGAGGTTTCTGGATGATCCTGTACCATGTGGGATTTTCTTCCTGGGTGCACTTGCTGTGCTGAGCCCTCTCTGGAGCTTGAGTCCCAAGATCCCAGCCCATACTGTGACACCCATGGGCAGGGCTTTAGGGTGGGGAGACCACCATTCCCCACGTGGTGTGACAGTGGGAAACCAGGGCTATCAGCCTGTGCTGCTGAAAGTGCCAGGATTTCTGTAAGACCCCCAGAAGATGTTGGAAATGCCTGTTCCAAAGCTGATCTGATGTGCAGCAGTAGTGGCTCTGAGTCAGAATAAGTGCCCTTCTAGGAGAAGGTGCCACTCGCTGTTGCCACGTGTCCCACCCCCCCCGTACCCCACAGTGCAGCACTGGTTCCTCTGGGCCCCATGGAGGCATCTTAGAGATGAGGAGACCTCAGTGTGGTGTGATGCAAATGCAGGCACCTGCTTTAGAAATACACCCTGCTCCCAGCCCAACCTTTCAACTCAAATTCCCTTCAGCTCCATTGACTTGTGTTGATTCTTCTCCTCACGTGGTTCATGGTGCTGTTGGAGTGATGAGCTGCAGTGGACCCTTGGAGCTGCTGTGGTCAGTGTAATTAAATGTAAACACACAGCTAAGCAACTTTAAAAAAAAATAAATCTGTCAGACTCAACAGCTTCTTTGTGGATGTTCAGGTTTGTCAGACTTTTGCAGTTGTCAGGAATATATTTTAATGTATGTATGAGGTAGACACCCAGCAGTTTTCTTGCAGGTTTTACAGAAGCTGGTGTGAGTATCACTTAGGAGTGTTAGACTTGGGACTGTTTGGAGCCATTACTTGAACTACTGTCTAAAACAAACATTTTTAAAAAAAAAAAGAAATGGGTCTTAGAAGTTGTGAGAATTCTGAGAGAAAATGGCAGGAACACCAGTCAGGATACAAATGTTTACCCACAGCTTCATTAATGACTTCACTGTACAAGTGGTTTTTTCCTCAGCTTCATAATACTCTCAAATTGTGTGTGTGTAATATAATTAAAAAAAAAAAAAAAAAAAGGGGGTAAAGACCTGGCATCATTCCAGATATCCAAGCTCCTAGAAATGTGTTCCAGAACCTGTCAAGCCTTAGTGGAATTAATTTAGGTGTAATATAAATACAGGAGAAATAGGGAGAGGGCCTTGTCCACATGATACCTACAATTTGTGCACTTCATTTTGATCACCAGCCAAGTGAGAAAGAAAGGAGGGATTTTGAAGGTGTTGCAGGGCTCTGAGGTACTCACAGCTCTCAAGATGCATCTGTATTTAGATGTATCATTCTTGTAGCTTAATTGCTGATGGGCAGAACTGTTGTATCCCAAATTTCAGCCTGGAGCCAAATTTTATCATTTGAGTTATAAACCCCTAAAAGAAGGGTTTATGTTTATGATGGAATTGCTGACAGATGCTTATGTATAGTAGGACTAGCAGGCATTGCTGTAATTATGCTATCGTATCCTATCATTAAAGATTTCAATTGAAAGAGGTTTATAAATTGCTCTTCCTCTTAGATAAACCACCCTACATTAAGGCATCAACGATATGGTGCAGAATTAAATTAAAATCTCATAAAATGAAATATGTTCTGTATTAGCTGTTTGACACTTAATTTGCCTCTGAATGAGTAGAGGAAATCACAAATTAACCTGCCTTTGTTTTCCCAGCCATGGCTTATTAGGTGTTAGAACAACTGCAATTACAGCCCAATAATAACCCCCAACCCTTATGAATATGTACTCAAATGTGTCGCTTTGTGTTACCAAAACCTGTTTGTTAGGACTCTGTACTTACCCTGGAATTTCTACAGTACAACTTTAGTTTATACTTCAGGGAAGATGTATGAATCTGAAGTTGTTCTTTAGTGGCAACATCTGAACAGTGTAATTGGAGCTGGAGCTCATAGTTTCCTTTCTTTTTTTCTTCAAATGTAAGGCATGAAGCTTAGTTTTTAAAAAAATATCCCAATAAACTGTAATTCAGTTGTGCTACTTTTCACTGAACTTAAATTACTTGCTAAACATCATATGATTAAAACATACCCCAAAAAAACATGGCTCTACTAATCCCACTTCTTGCTTTGTTTTTGCTTGTTGTTTTTGTCTAGCTCTTTATTAATTTTCAACTGGTTTCTAATGTAAGGTACTAAAGGAGAAACTGAAGCTAAACTGTGTTTTGATCCTTGACATTTGCTAGGCCACCCAATAGAGTGTGATGGCTTCTCTGCTTGGTGTTTAGTGATACAAAATCATGCTTCTAGTAAGGGGATTTGTTTGAAAATAAACTAATACTTTGAGCATGCTAGTTTTGTTTAGTTCTTAAGAACCAAATCATAGATTTACTATTGGCAAACTCATCCAGTTGCCTGATGTCTTCATGGGCATTGGCTTTGTTGGAATGGGAATTGTTAGCAGTGAGCAAAGAATGAGGGTGTCTTGACTATTATTATGCAATTAAAAAAATTAAATTTTAAAATTTTACTTAGCTTATTTATTAATTAAAAAATTCAAACAAACCAACAGAGCACAACTCCTAAGGCAGAGACAAACTCTTAATGACAGATTTAACTGCATTGATTTAGGAAGCTGATATTCTTGGTCATTCATTCTCACACTTGTACTGAGTTGTGTTCATAGGTTGCTCCCAATCTGCTTTATTTCAGAGTTGGGCTGGTCAGCCTCTGAAGATGGCCTAACCTGGTATTTCCAGGTGCAGCTTACATGGCTGTGAAGGAAGCAGAAGCAGGACAGGGGACAACTGCCCAGTGGCAATATCAGGAATGGCTCCAGAGTGGTGCCCTTTGTATGCCTCAGAGTGGTTGATGTTGTAGGAAACTACTAGAAGTTAAAGTTTCAGTGCTGAATGTACTACAAGACACACTGTGCATGTTCCAAAACATCTGCTTTTCTGTTGCCCATCTTATTTTACATCAGCCCTGGACTGTGAGTAAGGGAGCATGAGCAGGTCCAGCTAAGGGCACCCATATGCTGGTGCCAGGGGAGGCTGCCCTTGCCAGGAGGGAGCTGCACAGTAAAGATGCTGTCTTGTAGCTTCCTAGGATCAATGGTACTCCGAGCTCCATCTTCCTAACTGCTGCCTGAGGTTGGCAGCATCTGCCTTTGGCAGCCTCACACCCTGAGATGATGCACGTGAGGCTAATTGTGCACGTGTCTGACATGAGTGCCTCAAACAGGGATTTTCAACTGTGTGAAGGCAGCAGCACTAAATCAAAGCATGTGTTACACTTGCAGTCAGTTTCAAGTTGATAAAAAGAGAGTCTGATTCTTAGATACATTATTTCCTATCTAAATTACACAGACATCTTTAACACCAGGAAAGGAAAGTCAGGCCCAGATGCTCAGCTTTCATCAGCCTCTGAGTTTGGACCACGTAGTACAATGAAGGATGTCCGAATGTGAGAAGATTAAAGCGTTGGCTCCACGAAGTATCCTAGATTATGAAAGAAACTGCTTGCCATACGTTGGTAGGATGTTTAGTTTTTCCCAGCCCCATCGCTGACATTTTGATTCTTCCTTTGCACTTTCATTCCTCAGTTCTTATTTTGTTTAAAAATCTTAGCATTTAAACCTCTTACCTGCTGTTTTACCTCATTGTGCCTCTAAACTGGAGACTTGCCAAGGAGTCCATCAGCTTGTCAGAGCATTCATTGATCCTTCCACGGTGGGAAGGAGAGCCCCACCCAGTGTGAAAAACATCACCCATTTAATTGGCTTTAATTACTTTAGGACTTGGAACAGGTTTTATATATAGTTTAGCCAGGAGCCATTGAAGAAGAAAGACTGGGAAGCTCATGGGACATGAAAAGATGACTGTAGTTACAGCTTTCCAAAATCACCCATTGAAGTATTTTCTTTAAGCAGGGAGAAATCTGTTAAAGGGGAAGCACCTCAAGAAAGCTGTCCCTGCAAGTGAAGAGCAGCTGCTAATAGCCTGGAGGATTTTTACAGCAAGTCTCTGAGAAGGAAGCATCGTGGTCTGGTGACTTGTTAAGATTATTCAGAGTTGGTTACACACCAGGAGTATGTGTGTTGTAGGCTCTGCAAGCAACATGCACACCTCTTCTCTTGGTGACAGAGCAGTGCAGCAAGGGTAATTCACAGAAGTAAAAAAGCAGGGCCAGATGCCCACACATAAACTTCAGCAGATAATTTTCAGTCAGTGCCAGGCCTTTTACCAAACAGGGACAAGGAAGCCTGAGTCTAGACCAGAACTGCAATCTTTCAGTCAGTGTATAGTCTTGCATCATTTAAAATAGTGAATCACTGTTTTGTTTAGCTGTTGATAATTGCTTAGTAATATTTACCTTAAGACTTGCAGATCATAAATTTTCCTTTACAAGCAGGTTTGTAGAGTAGCTTCAGAAACAGACTCTTTGAAAGCGACCTGAAACAGGGAGAAGTTTGGAAAGCAAATTATTGGTGGCATGTATTGTAGAAGGAAAAAAAAAAAATTATGTGATTCTCTTAAGTTTTTTATTTTCTGACACACTTGAAAATGAAAAAGTAAGGAAAAACGTGGGTAAATAAAGGTAAATATTTTGAATGTAGCGGTTTTACATAAATCCAGTTACTTGGATTTGTTCAGGTAAACTGTAGTCTGAAGTTTCTGCATACTCAATTCAACTGTTCCACATGCCTCACAGATTTGAGCTCTTCCAACTCCAACAAAGCAGTACTGAGAAAAGAATATCTTATTTAAAAGTTTGTTTCTGCTGGCAAATAAATTCTAGATCAAATCAGGATTCACTGCTAGAAACCATCCCTGTTTTCAGCAAGCACATTTACATGAAAGTCAACAGCCTTGCCTCTGAGGCACCAGATTACATTTGGTTCACATCATTCATCTGTTTCTGTGGCGGATAATACTTTGTGACATAATCATTTTCTCTGGAGTAGCTAATTGTAATGCCAAGGAACTACAGATTTATAAAGGAGAAACAATAGCAGCAGATAAATATTGCGTTAACAGAGGCTCTTTGTTCTTCTGGTACCGTCAGCTTGAGGTCGGGGTGGCTGGGGAATTCACAGCAGTTGCAGTAAGGTGGAGATTTTGGTGAGATTTGAAGGGTAGCAGGAAGAGATGGTAAAATGCAAGTTGTTTGTTTGTTGGGGGTTTTTTTTGTTGTTAAAAATCCTTTGGTAGAAACTTCTGCCGAGTCTTTTGTTCATTTTTTATGTGGAGAAAATCACTTGAGAGGCAGCAGCCCCTGGAGTGATGAGAAAGGCAGAGGTCCAGGGACCAATCTCTGTACAGTCACTGCTGGTGCAGCAACTTGCAGGGCAACTTCCCAGGGTGACGTGGAAGGGGGAAAAAAGGGGAAAGGTGGTCCTCGGGATGCTCCTTTGCTGGTCTGAAGGTTGGCTGAGCCCCACCTGAGAGGCAGAGGAGCACAGGTTCAGTTGGTGGAACCCAATGCAGGGAAAGGGGCTCTTAAAGAGGTCTGTGTGGATGGTGTTGTTGCAAAGAAATAGTTCCCGGGTTTATCAGCATGAAGTATCTGTGGGTATTAAACTGCACTTCTGCTTAGCTGGTTTGCCCATCTGGGCAGTTAACAGTGCTGAGAGGAATTCTCAGCTGCCAGGGAGAAGTGTTTCCCTAAGGCAGGCTTTCCCAGCAGCATGAATTAAGGGGTGATGGAAGCAGAATGAATGGCCGGCACAGCCCTGCTTCAGGACACTGTTGTACATAGAATTTCTCTGCAGACTCAGGAATAAGCAGGCATGACTGGGAGCTTTTGGGGCACCTCCAGTGCACGGATGCACATGCAAGTGTGTGTATTTGTGTGGGTGTGTGCAGCCTCTCCATGGAATAGGGGGAATATCTTCACTTGCATTGCTCAGGGACTGAGTAATTGCAGAGCTTTACAGTTAAACTGAAGAGTTTAAGATGCAAAGTTAGAGGGAAAACATGACCAAGACAATGAAGAAAAAATATTTATGGGCAAAGACATTGAGAACTTGTGCATCATTGCCTTAATCTACCATCTAACCAAGAATACATAGAATAGCTGCAATGCTAGAGTTCCGCTGCTTGAAATTTCTATTATCTCATTCTGTTATCAGCTGCAAAGAATGCAGGCTCTAAATATAGTGCACATTCAGAGGCTCTGAGCCTGTGGTTTCTTGGACAAAATTCCTGTGTTCTTTGTGCTGTAGTCAGCAGTATTAGTCGAGTGAGCAGATATTGACTGTGGTATTCACGTGCAGTGAACCAGAAGCAAGCCAACTCTATAGAGGCTGCTGTCAAACTTGTTGCAGTGGCCTGTGAGGTACTGGACTGTGACAGACTCCTTTTTTTTCAGTACAATTCTTCCACTCATGTTAAATCTTGCTTCAAAGAGAACTGAAATGTTACAGTCTTAGCCTCCTTTCTTTCTCCCTTTTTTTTTTGCCTTTCTTTTTTTCAAGTGTACTGGTGAGAGTTCTGTGTTGTGAAGTGGAAGTCCCTAAAGTGAGAGTAGGTATCAAGTGGCAGAAATGCAAGCAATGAGGACATCTGCAGTGTAGGAGCACAGAGCATCTTCATCATAACTCTCACGCAGTCTTTCCCTGGCTTAGACTCTCTCCTCCCCCAACAAAGACATCATGTTGTATAATCTCAGAGTGGGGATGGAATTTAGTTCAAAATTATTTTTTTTTTCCTTCTCAAAGGAAAAAGAAACAAGTAACTGTTTTGTTTTTCTGTCTTTGTCACCCCTTACTCAAACCCAGTATATTGTGTATATGTATGTGTGTGCATATGTCTATATTTGGAACAAAAAGCAGGCTCTTGAGCTGCTGTTGGTTGTGATTCTGAGATGTAGGAGCCTAACTAGCTGTCCCTTGTGCATTCTCTATTATATGATGCTAGGACAAAAAAAAAAAAGACAAGACCCTAATTCCACTCAAAGGAATGTGCTCAATGGGTGTTTTATCTGTGTGCCTCAGGGTAGGCTGGGCCAACATTTGTGACTGATTTTATCGATTAATAGAGGAAATGATTTCAAGAAAAATGTTATGCTCTGTGATTTTTTTTTGCTTTCAGGTTGCTTTACATGACCAAGGAAGGACTTGAGACTTCATTTTGGAAGCAGCTTTTCATTGAATCTGGGTCCTATAAAGTTGCTATTAAATACCAGGCAAGAATCTATTGCTTAGCCCCTTCCAGTACATGTAGGTCTGAATCTACAACACAGTGTGACTGCATTTATAGTCAGCTTTATAGGAATGTTGGTAATTTTCTGGAGACATCATAGAGGTTAGATGCAGAGGCAAAAACATCCTGAAGCCCATGAGCCAGGAATACAAAGCTTCTAAAGGACCAATCTGGCCTGTAGTCTTCTGGAGGCTTTATTTATGAGGTGCTGTGGCCACTGGTGTTAAAGATCAACAGAAAATTAGGGAGTATTTCACACGAGGGAGAATTTCTAAACATATCAGATTTAAGTGGCTATCTCTTTCAAGATACACATCTTTCAGTCCTGTATCTCCTGTTGAAATTCAGCTTAGATTTATCATGCCTTTTCCACTGGCCTGTGGAAGAAAAGATTGATAGTCTAGTCCAGTTTATAGAGGCCACCAACAGAAATGGCCCCATTTAACAGCCCTGCAGACAGAGCTGGCAGGGAGGGCAGGGGCTGAATGACCAGGGGCAGTCAGGTGTTCCCTGTGCGCCCTGGAAGATCCCTATCAGTGTACATCATCAAGACAGTACCAAGGAAGCTTGTGCAGCTGCTCTGTCTTGCTTTGCCATACTCATTCCTCAAGACACCAGGCTTCCATCCCCACACTTCTCTGGGAGCTGTTTCTACTCCTGTGATTGGACTGAATTGCAGAGGTGCTGAGGGAGAAAACCTGTAGGTGATCCTACTGGTGCAGGTGTGTCCTGAGTTGGCCAGTTTGCTCCCATTGGGGTTTTCATCTGCACACCTAGCTACCTGCTCAGTTTAGAGAACAGATATAGATAGTGTGTTTTATATCTTCCAGCATGTAGATAGTGTGTTTACCTCAGACTCCAAACTGAGTTTACTACTTCTCTGAAAAATGTGCAGCCAGAACATTAATTTGCTTTACACTCAGTGCTTGTTTTTCCCTCGTCTCCCCCTACAGTGACACTAGAAGGGGTGTCCCCACCCATTTCTGGTCCTTGAAGTTGTTCAAACTTTCATCTTTCCCTAGTAAATGCTATTTTAACTCCAGTTTTGCACACAAAGCAAGAACAGCAGTGTGAAGCCTTTCACAGTTTGTCAGATTGCAGTGGCTTTCAGTGCTTGCAGGATCAAAAAAAGAAGCTGGCCTGGGAGGGGGGGTGAAACTTCATAGCCAAACTTGAGAACTGTTTTCCCACTTGGGTTTGCTGCACCCAGCCATCTGCCCCACCTGGACCTTTGGTACTGGTGAAAAAACACAAGTGACTGTTACCAGAACACCTTTTTCCATCCTCCTAATTTAGCAGCATTCCCCCATGATAGAAGTGGTGTGTCGTATATCTGTGAACCCCACTGCCTTCAAGGATGTTGGTGCTGATCCCAGTCTCACCTGCATTTGTGGTGGTCCTTGGAGGATGGGAGAAGCTTGGAAGCTGTTGTGGTTTCAGAAATTAGCTCCTTGACTCTCAGTCCTGGGTGCATCATAGACGTGTACACCTGGTACTGTCACTGAGGTGCACTCTCAAAATGGCTTTTCTTCCCCTAAACATGGATTTGGGGAGGGCTGGAGAAGGAGGCAGCATTTCAAAATATAACGTGTATTTTATAATGTATAAATGTATACAAACATTTATGGCTATTTGTTTGTTTGGTTTTTTTCTGCAGCAGGTAGTAGAGTTAGGTAAGAAATCCTGGCTGGTGCTCTGTTCAGTAATAGCTGCTAATCCATATGAGTGTGAATTTTGGGCTGTCTGCTAGTGTTAGTATAGAGATATGGAGCAAATCTAGCCATACCTCAAGAGAAAGGATTAATGCTAAAGCACATCACTGCTTCTGGGTTGTAGTCCTTTAAAGTTAGAATTTTAGTCTTCACAACCAAATGTAGGTAGCAAGTGCAGTAGGAGAGACACTCAGCTGCTGAATTTGCCTTTTGTTGTTGCCATCTTGCTTTTGTTTTAAACACTTAAGATCTTGTTTTAGCCTATAAAATCAGAATTGAAGAAAATCTTTCTCTCTTCCCACAGACCTCAGTTTTGTAATACTATGGACGTGACTTACAGTAGGCACTGGAAATGAAAGCTGAGGGGTTTGTTTTGCTTTGGGTTTGAATTTGGAAAAAGTGTGTTTCTTGGCATCGCAGAACAGACATTGAGCAGAGTGTTTATTTGAGGTAACATGAGAGGCTTTTCAGGTGCTTTGCCAGGAGAAAGGATGCCTGCCTTAGTGGGAGGGAGGAGTTCAAAGAAGAAGAGAAGCTGAAATTTTGCTGAAACAATAGTGAGCATGAGTATTCTCCAGTGGGAGGTAGAGAGGGCTTAGAAAAATCATCAGTGAATGAATGAAATGAGGAGAGAGGTACTTCAGTACTACAAGTGCTGAAAGCTTCATTGGCTAAGAATTTAACAACATTAAATTATGGGAGTAAAAACCCCTTAGTTGAAAACACTGGGGTTTTTTGAGAGAACAGAGTATTTGTGCAATTCCTATCACCAGTTGATTTCAAAGTTTGATTTTGCTCTCAGGGGTCATATCCCAAGAAAAACTCCCTGTGAAGCCCACATGAATTTTGAGATTTAGGACCAGCCTCAAGCTTTTCTGTCTGGTCAGGTCATCCCCCGGGGGGATGCAGTGGTCTGGTCCTCAGGCTGCGGGAGTGGATCCCAATTAGCAGGGCTGGTTTTCCATCAGCAGTGTTGCTGCCCATGGGCGGATCTTTGCCGACTGCATCCTCCTTGTCCTGGGAAGATGGAGACATCGGGAGTCAGTTAGGAACTATTTCTACCCCTTAGCTTTGTGCCACTGGGATGTTTTTCTGCTCCCAGTGTTGAGACACACGTAGGTACGTTCACCTTCTCTTGCGAGGAGTAACTTCGAGGTTATTTTTTAAGGAACACCAGCCGTTTTGGGAGTGGTTTTGAAGCAGCATTCCCCGGTGTGTCGCTTGTATGGAGGTTGTCTATGATGAGGTTTTTGTCATACGCACTCACTGAAGTTTCAGTGTACTCAAGCATTAGAAAAGCCACCATTTGAGGGTCTTTGTTTTCTTTGTTGAGCTGTTTATTTTGCTTTCTTCCCACACAGTTCCCTGGCCTCACTCTGACAACTGCTTTTCTGCATGAATTACATTCCTCGGGGCCGCAAGTCTCCTAATTCTTCCAGTCGATTTGATTTCTGCCTGTGTGATTAGTCCTCTGCTCCAACACACAGTTGGTCTTTGCCAAGCGAACTGCTTGCTAAGTGCCTTTAACATGAAGACCTAACTACATTTTTTAACCTCATTAGTGTGTAGGGCACTGCTTCATTCTGCCTTAATAACGTGGCCACTATTGAATCATCACTTGCTCTAAAACAGGTTACAATAAGGTTACCCAAGTTGTCTGGTTTTCTTTTTGTGTGACTGTGCTTTTGCTGGATAAGTTTCTTTAAGCACATGTCCAGTTTTAGCATCTAAGTTGCTTTTTGAAAGGAGACCCATCGATTCTTCTCAGCTGGATTTGCAGTGCTAAAGAATGGCATGTTTGTGTGTTCAAAAAGAATCTGGCACATATTTGGAAATAGTGAATCTAAGTAATAAATCTGGTAAGAAAATGTGGGTTGGGAAGAAAAGGGGAAGAGGGTCTGGGGAAGCTGATAAAATTTTCCTACTTGTTTCTGCTTTAAAATGACAAAGATCCCATCCTCCCCAGTTTAAATACAGCCTTCTCCTTGTAACGCTGGATTTAGAGCAATGTGGCCACAGTCTGCCTGGGTTTGCTTTGTCTCGTGGGATCGATTTTGAGCTGAATGTATCATCTCGGAAATGTAGATTTCAGTTGCAATTGCACATAAGCTCAAATGGAAAAGGTATTTCAGGCCTTCCAAATGTTGTGCAGGCAGTAAAAAAAAAAATAAAAGTTTCCTAAGAAGACAGCATCAACAGGGAGCTGGAGGAAAAAAAGAGGCACTGGGTCACATGCCACTTGTGATGGTGCATTTGTGCAGTTGCATAGCAGAGCCACTCAGGGTGAGACTTCATGATTAATGGTGTTTATTCTTGACAGAAGCCTCCTTTATTTATCTGCAGTACACTTTAGTGATTTTATCAGTCACCTGAATGAAAAATATTCAGTCATACCAATATTGCAGTGTAAATTGAGTAGAGTCACTTTTTATTATATCTTTCAGCCTTATCATCTGCACAGTAATTTTCTAGCAGAGGTTTGATATAGAAAGGCTGGATTTAGCTGTACTTGACACAAAGCCTCTTCAATTTCCCCTAAAAGTTCAGGCTACTCTTAGAAATGCGTATAAATATATAGATATAAAAAACCCTCTTATCCAAGCAATTTCAGGATCTGAAAGAATAAAGATAAAATGCACAAACCGGGCTGTGAGAAATTGTTGTTCATCTGAAAACGTCTAATAGCTCTGAAGCCACTGGTGAAATGCTCTTTAGTGTTTAAGNGAAGCTGATAAAATTTTCCTACTTGTTTCTGCTTTAAAATGACAAAGATCCCATCCTCCCCAGTTTAAATACAGCCTTCTCCTTGTAACGCTGGATTTAGAGCAATGTGGCCACAGTCTGCCTGGGTTTGCTTTGTCTCGTGGGATCGATTTTGAGCTGAATGTATCATCTCGGAAATGTAGATTTCAGTTGCAATTGCACATAAGCTCAAATGGAAAAGGTATTTCAGGCCTTCCAAATGTTGTGCAGGCAGTAAAAAAAAAAATAAAAGTTTCCTAAGAAGACAGCATCAACAGGGAGCTGGAGGAAAAAAAGAGGCACTGGGTCACATGCCACTTGTGATGGTGCATTTGTGCAGTTGCATAGCAGAGCCACTCAGGGTGAGACTTCATGATTAATGGTGTTTATTCTTGACAGAAGCCTCCTTTATTTATCTGCAGTACACTTTAGTGATTTTATCAGTCACCTGAATGAAAAATATTCAGTCATACCAATATTGCAGTGTAAATTGAGTAGAGTCACTTTTTATTATATCTTTCAGCCTTATCATCTGCACAGTAATTTTCTAGCAGAGGTTTGATATAGAAAGGCTGGATTTAGCTGTACTTGACACAAAGCCTCTTCAATTTCCCCTAAAAGTTCAGGCTACTCTTAGAAATGCGTATAAATATATAGATATAAAAAACCCTCTTATCCAAGCAATTTCAGGATCTGAAAGAATAAAGATAAAATGCACAAACCGGGCTGTGAGAAATTGTTGTTCATCTGAAAACGTCTAATAGCTCTGAAGCCACTGGTGAAATGCTCTTTAGTGTTTAAGCTTGTGGCTTAGTGCAGTTCTTTTTGCATGGCTATGGAGTCTGGCTTTCTTCTAATCAATCATCATCCAACTCCAATCAGCATACGGGCAGAGCCTATCGTTCATCCTGGGTGTAATTTCAGAGTTGAAGACTATAATGGCCACATACAGCACATTAGTCACTGCGATAACAGCCAGTGGCACCCCTGAGGAAGGGGGAGGATGGGGGAGAAGGGGAATAAAATTCTTCTCATTCTCACAGTGCATTAGTGAAATAGGAGCAAATGTTAAACAAATGTTTATTCAATTAGCTGACTTAACAGCATTAAGTGTGAGAAAGCTTCTGACACTCCCTTGACCTGTTTTGCGGGAGGAGAGGAAGGGGAAAGGGAAGGAAGAAAGGGGTGCATGAATGCCACTGGGATTTATAATGCCCACAGAGTCCTATGATGGTGCTGCTGTGGTTAAATGCCTCAAGAGATGGCAGGCTCTGCCTGTGACCGAGAGGAGGCTAAAATTTGAATAGCAAATGGGACCACCTCTAGAGCATCAGAAGAGAACTGGAGAGCAGAGAAGTTTGCTGTAGGAATGCAGCTGGTAAAATCACCGTCCAGTCTGTTGTTAATAACCACAGATGATGAGTGTGCTGGGAACCTGCCGCACTTGGTGCTACAGCATGGTTTGAAGAGGGAAGGTACGTGGAGGTCCATGGTGTCTCTCCTCTAATGTGTAGCAACACTTTTCCAAGGTTTATTGGCATAACATTTGCTTGACCTGTTTCAGATCTGTGATGCATTTGTGTTCTGCATCAAATGCAGCATTGATACCTTACCTTGATATATTAATGGCCACAGTCAGTAGACTTGGAACCAGATGAAGACAGGGCAGGAAAATGTACTGGCATGGAGGTTGGGCTGTGCTGTGGTGTAAGATCTTGCCATGCTTTCTGTTCATCAGAGTCAGTGTGAAGAAGGCAGTGCCTTGGTAAGGCTCTAGCAGCAGCAAGCGGTGGGAATCCCAGTGCATCTTGCGAGCACTGTTTTTATTTACTGTTTGCATTGCTGCAGTGTCCAATGGCTCTGTGCAGGATCAGAGCTCTGCAGAGTGTTGTGCAAATACACGGAGCTCTGCCAGACAGAGCTTTGGCAGATGGGCTCCGGTGAGTCAGCTCTGCTGGCCTGAGGGGTTGGTTACCAGCCCCAGCTGTTTCCCCTGCCCTAAAAACGATCCGTTTGTCCCCCGGCAGGGTCAGGCAGGCTGCCTTTGCCCCATTGGCAGTCTGGCAACGTTGCTGTGGTTCACCAAAGCCGGGCATTGACGTGCTTAGAGGCAGAGATGAGCTGCCTGTCCTGGCAGGGGCACCAGCTGGGGCAGTAAAAGCTTGCTCAGCTGCTGTGAAGTTTGCTGGAAACCCGAGAGGCAGGTGGCATTTGGAGGAAGGAGTTGTAGTCGGTCATGGTTTTGTATGTTTGCACCCTTTATACAGGCAAAGAAATCACCAAGTAAATTCCCTATTCCTCCCCTAGTCACCAGTTTCTTTGCTGCTGTCCTGAGAAGGAATTGGAAGGAGGAGCCAAGTGTTTCAGAGGAGTGCTGGAAAGTAGTGACAGCAGCTGGGGGCAGGATGGCAAGAAAAGGGAAAGGAGAGGCAAGTTCTTGTGGGGAGATGACCATTGTGTGAGGAGAACGAGAAACTGGCTTTGACTTGGAGAAATACTGGAAGACAGTGCACGGGTCTATTTGCATTTTGCATAAAGAAGAAAAAAATAAATCAGTCAAAACTGGATTTACATGTGCACTTAAGTAATGTGTGTCAAGCCTTCAAGTCAAGACTCGTGCAATGAAATGAACATTCCTTGACTCAGGGGCATCTGCAGCTGCTCACTGTAGTCACTACAGGTGTTACTGTGGGCTGAAGGTCACCAGTGTCACCACTGACCTTATGTAAACAAAATGTTGAATAATGGAAAGAATATTCACTGCTTTTCACAGTGCAGACTCTTCTTGCAGCAATCCACAAGCTGATGGGTTATGTCTGAAGTGTCACAAGTAGCAGAGGGTGTAAGTAACAGAGCTGGATCTGCACTCAGTCAGTCCCTCACTTGAAAAATAGCAATACAGTCACTGACTAAGGATTTAATGCCTTGATTAATGTGACCAATTTTTAACTGTAACTACATAATGTTAACACTTCCCAAAGAGGGAAAGGGAACCAGAGGAATATTCTTCTGCTGTGGCTCATTGACTAATGGTTGTGCATGGTTTCCAGCACCATCAACATCTCTCGTGCAGTCAGTTATGTTTGGGGTTTTTTTTCTTGCAACAATATCTTTTACGTTTACAAGGAAGAAACATTATGTTTTAATCCAAGCTGAGGTTGTTTGTATATTTTAGGAATTTACATTCCAGAACTGCATACATTTTGTAAGTCAACAAAGTTGTCCAGGGTGACACAGCAGATTAGTGATGGAAACCAAAGCAGAGCCTGTGTATCTTAAATCCTGATCTAGCTCCTCTTATGCATAAACTGCCCAGGCACTGACCCATTCATGATGGATTTGTACACATATCTGTTGAATGGAAGGTTGCTACCAAATCCGATGCTGTGACTTATTTTCCCATACTGACCACAGTTCTGGTGTGAATTTTGGAGGAAAACTGAGCAAAACATTGAGTAGGCATGGACAGGAGTATAGGAAAATGAGGATCTTTCTTGTAGTATGACTTGAGCATGTTCCTGTTTTCCCTCTTCTTCATTTGCACCCCTAAGAAAATGCTGTTAACAGTTCTTAACTTTTTATAGCACTTGAGCTCTTTTACTCTCGCATTTCCATGTATACAATTAACTCTAATTCTTTAAATGTTCAAAATAATTGACTTAACTTTCCCAAGTCCAAGAATGCAATACAGCAGCTTTGAGGCAGTGAAGGATTTTAGGGGAAAGGACTGCCAATTTTAAGAAGCTATTTCTGAAAAGAAGTTAAGAATTGAAAGATTATTTCTTTCCCATATATATATATATACATATATGGGTTTAATTGTTTACAAATTCAATTAGAAGTACAAAGACAAAAGGGATCATGGAACTGCATTTGAAAATACTCAGTATACTGAAAAATAATAAAATAAAATTAAAAATACTGAGTATTTTTACTCACTCTCCTTGGATTGCAGTCACTGGAAGCTTTACTGGTGGTCTTAGGGAGAGCATCATTGGGTCAGCACATTGTGCTTATGAAGATCATATCCATGATCTTCATAATCACTTAAGGATTTTATTAATTAAATCACTGGTCAGTTTCCTACCAATTGCAGTTTATATAAGGTTAAACCCTACAACAGCAACTAAAGATTTTGAGAAGGAGGATGATTATTTGACTTTTTTTTTTTCATTTAGGCATATTTTTAGCTGCCTGAGCCTGATTTATTGAGCACCTGTTACCACATACGTGTTTGTAACAATGAAGAGTAACTTGATTATTTGAGCTAATCACAACTGTTAGAATTGTTCTCACTTGTACTTACAGGATTAAGCCTTACCTTCTTCAAGCTCAGCTTTCTTAATATAAAACCCTTTTACTAGAGAGTTGTTGCCTGCTGGTGTGGGTCAGTGTACACAAGCAACTATGGCATCAAACAAACAATACTCTTGTAACATGGGAACCAAAGGAACTGAGCTGTGTGCTGTAAAACAGGACTCATTAATAATAAGAACATCCTTATTGCTTGTTCATCTTCTAGGATCTACTAGAAATAAAGGTGTTCATGTTTTGGGGGCAGCCATCAGAATATTATTGCAGAAAAGAAAAAAAAAAAGGATCACAGTTTAATGAGTTCAACATTTTTCAATTCTCCAGGCAGGGCTGAATTGAACAGGTATCAGAGAACCAGTGTGGATATCATTGGTATGAGAGTTATGCCATCAGTGCTTGCTCCAGCACTGAATAACATACTGTTAAATGATTAAATATCGAGGTTTGAACTTTGACACTTTCATAATATAACAAGATGGATGAAAAGGCAATAATAAATTAGGTTATGTTACAATACTTCATCCCACTTTGTTGACAAGCTTTGTTCTGTGAGATAGATTATTGTTCCATCTGTAACCTCAGCTCAGTGTCATATTTACAATGTTATAGTTAAGGATCACTGTTTTCAATATAAATGTATTTTTCAACAGATTCACAAAAGAGCCATTTAAAATTTTATTAGGACAAAACTTGGCATTAAAATTCCCAGTCCCAGAGTTACAGTGTCTTTTAAAATCAGGAAATACTTACATCACCATGATTTTTTAATTATTTTTTTATAAGATAGGTTGTGCTTAGAAGTAGTTTTTGCCCAAGCACAGCTTACAGCTATTTGGAAACCATTTGTGACAGATCACTTCCCTAACACCAAACCAACCTCAACATTTTCATCCAGATTTTCCTGTGACCCAGACCTTTGTGGCTATCCTGGGTGGCTTTATATCTGCTTCCAGAAAATATTTCTGTGGAAGAGCCCTCTGTGACACACAGCAGGCCCCACTGTCCTCCTCACAGTTGCAGGAGATGCAGGAAAGGGGACAATGAGCACCTTGTGTTGATATTCTGGCATGTCTTAGAGACTCCAAAGCAAAGAAACTCAGGATGCTGGGGCCACTAACAGGCTACAATTAACTTGAACAGCCTCATGTGGGACCTCCACATCCTCAAAAGGATCCCCTTTTAAGCTCATCCTGGGGCCTTTAGTCCCTGTCTGAACTCTGTTGTAGGGAGCCACCACTGATGGTCCTGCTCCTGGTTGAGCATGGGCCCTGTAGATGCTCAGGTAGATGTCCTGCTGTCTAAATCCACCAGAGCCATGGTGTAGCTTGGCTCCTGTCCTGTCTTTGACCCTGTTTCCTTCTGCACTTGACTGACCCCCCTGGTTTATCACTTTGCCTTGTCTCAGACTGCTGCTGGACCCTGTTATCAGCGTCTGGCTCTGATCACTCAGATCTGGTGGCATAGAGTGCATTGCCTGTGCTGGGGTTAACTGGCTTCTGGCTTGCCTTACCTTAGACAGAAGCTAGCCCTTGCTGCTCCCCAGCACCCTGAACTGGGTCTCTTTCCCTCTTTTCCTTCAGTTCCAGAGCTAACCTAACCAATCCTTACTCAGTTACAATTGTAAATCCACGTAAGATGGTTTTGTGGCATTTTGGGCTGGTCCTCTGCCCTTTTTTTCTCACTAAATCTACATGAATGATAAAACTGTGTTGAGAAGGGGGTGAAAAAAAGGAGAACAGGAAATTGGAGTTCAGTGTTTGTGGTTTTGTTATGAAATTTCTGAATAGTTACAGGTCTATTAATTTGGAAAAAAAAAAGTGTTTATTCTTCATTTTTTAGAGGCTCAAAATCACTAAATATTTCATTTTTTTGAATGAATACAATTGAGGGAATTTGTGTATTCCCACCTGCTGCTTCCTTCTGCCTTGTGCCACAGGAACAGGTGAGAGAAAATGTGAAAGATAAAAAGGAAAAAAGAGGTAAAATAGGGAATATATTATGCCTTCTCTAGCCTGTTATCTGCAGCTAATCTGGCACCTGTCACACCTCACCCTACCACATCAGGGACATGGGCAAAGACTGGAAACTGTGCTTTGGAAACCTGTCAGTAGGGCACTGAGAAGGGATGGGGGCTGAAGGGTGATGTGTGGAACAAGGTCTCTGCTACTTACCTACCTACCTGGGTTTTTCACCTGTAGCACAGCCAGGCAGCAGTGTTTCACCTGCCCAAGCTAGCCACTGTTAATACCCAAGAAAGGAGTAGTAGCATTGCCACTTCAGTGTGGAATATTTTATTTTCTTACTTGTAAAAGTGGCTGTTGCTTAGGTACAAAAAAAACCCCAAACCCTAAAGGATATGGTACCAGCACCCCTGCTCCTGCTCTCTCTGATGACGGACAAAATGTCTGATCCTTAACACTAAATAATAGTAGGTAATGCATACAGATCATGTTGAAATATGTGAAACTTGCTCCCCTGATCTTCCTTCTGCAGTTAACCACCAGGGCTGCACAGGCTGAGAAGGGAATTGTGCTTTGTGCAGCTTTTGTGGCAGCTCAGACCCAAGCCTGCTGCTGGTCAGTCTTCTGGTGCAGAGTTCATCTGTTGCAGCTGTAAGCAACAAAACAAAACGACACACAGTTTTCAGGAATAATAACTGAAATCTCACATCCAGCTTGCCTGGGCTTCAGCAGTGGCCAGAAAAAGTGCTGAAGAAAAAGCACTACAAAGCTTTGCAAGTTCTGTGATGGGCTGTGCATCTGATGCCGTTTGCAGCTGCCCAACTGGTCTGATCACATCAGAGTTGAAGACTGCAGACACCTCTGCAGCACAGGGCAAAAACATGTCCTGACTCCCAGGAAAAAATATACCTGTTTTCCTGATTTCACTGCCTCGGCATGTGTGTGCCAGTCTCCTGCTGAGTAGTTAACGATTCTCCAGAGCAGCAGGCTTGGGACAGGGAGCAGTTGGCAGCCTGGAGGTGGGTGAGGAGGAGTGGAAAGACCTGTGTTGGATATGGAAGCTGTGTGGTAGTCGTGCTATTTGGGACTCTTAGCAGTGAGCATTGGTGTTGGAGAGTTTAGTAAACATAAGAGTCTAGAGCTGGAATTTTATGTGGATTCTGATGACTCTTTTTTTTCTGCTTCTGATAATAGAGCTTATATACCTGCAATTGCTTGTTACTCAGGTCAGCATCCTTGGAAAAGCAAGGAGGTCAGAGGAGCGGAGAGGAGAGCGGGCAGGGCTGAGGAGGAGGAGATGCAGTTGAGTCCCAGTGTCCTTGAATGGCTGCAATTGGATCTGGAGGGAGAAGCTGACAGCCCGGCTCTTAATCTTGCTGCTGTGGCAGTGTTTGGCTGTTGGCCAGCTGGAGAGTGAATCCCTGAGGCTGATACAGACTTCCAGCCTTCTTGCAAAAGCTTTTAAACAGTTTTCTGTTCGATATGCACCAGATAAGGCCAGGGCTCCTGCTTGCCTGCATGCACTTTGGGTTTCTAACTCTTTCTCAGTTGAGATTACATTAGAAAATGTGACTTGTAAAATAACACCCATACTTAGTTTATTTGTTACTCTCATACTAAATTTGTTATACTGCTATACTTTACTCACTGACAGGTTGGGAAATTTACTCTGTAATGTGATAGCCAGCTGTGGTATTTTTGCTTCCTTCATCACCGTGGATTTTAAGGCTCCTGCCTTCCGTGCTGGTCCCTACAGGGGACCATGAGAAAGCAAATGCTTCATGGCTGGTTGAGCTTCACAGTGCCAACGTGAGTAAAGTTGCACTTCCACCATAAAACAAAGGTGCCTTAAAATCAAGCAGAGAAAAAGTGCTTTGAGAAAAGGAGATGCCTGTTTTCCCCAGGGGTGGAAAACAGCTCCTGGTTTCAGGTTCTCAGTGTGTTTTAAATACAGTGAAGGAGTACCAGCAAGTGGCTGGACTTCATGTGGCTCACTTGCTGAGGTGCCAAAGGAGTGATTACACTGCTGGTACCTCCTGCTAGCACACCACCAATCTAGCTCTCTAACAAACTCTGAAGCTGGGAGGTAATTTCATATGGGAAGGCTGAACAGGCATTACCTCGTGGAAAGCCCTAGGAGGGCAAGAAAAACACAAAAGTTAAATGGGATGGGAAGGGAATACAGGGAGAAAAGCAAGAGGAAAAATATTGATTCTCCAGATTTTATGAGCCCTTGTGGATTTTGTGGCAGGGAAGCCAGAGTTGTGTTAGGAATGTGTAACTTTGATCTTTGTCCCACTCATATGCTAGCATTTCCAAGGTGCTGGCAGGGCCGGATTGGCTCCTGTGTAAGATGACATTCTCTTGGCCTTTCAGGTGGTGACAGCTATCTCCATTGATCATGGTATGTGTATGTTAAAGGAAAAAAAAATACATTTCTTATTTTCTTATTCTTTGTAAGCCAGCAGCATCAAAGGAACAGGCTGCCCTCGCTGCTCTGGCAGTGCTGCCTGTGTCTCTGCTGTATATATGCTAAATTAATTGGAAAAACAGGGACAAAAAGGCATTTAGTTCGGGTCAACCAGTTGGACTACAGCAAATGCATGACAGGCTTAATCATTGTCTTTTGCCAAAGAGCAGGTTGGCAAAGGGCAGGCACTCCAACCCCTCCTGATGAAATTTGGACTTTTTCCAGTGCCTTTGGAGGCGGGATGCTGTGAAAGGTCCCCATGTAGAGCCTGGATGCTGTCATATCAACAGGGTGGGATGATGGGAAGAGTTACAGCAGGTTATTTGTCTTTTGTCAGCTGTAGACTCAGCTTTAAACCTTGGTTCATCACATCTTCATACACGTAACCTGAGAAGGCACCACATCTCTCCTTTTGCAAGAATGAGGTGGTTAATTAATGTGGTCTTGTTAAAAGCATCGATCTCTGGCGCCATGCTAAAAACAAACATATGCAGCAATCTTTCTTCATTTGCCACCAAGTTCTCTGCACTTTTCTTTGGAAGGGATGTCAAACAAAAAAGTAATCTTAAGGACCCAGCTGTCTTAATGGAGTACAAAGTTTGGGTCTGCTGAAATTAATTCTGCTATCTTGCACTTTTAGGAAGAGTAAGCTGGGCATGGTGTAGCTCTCAAAGCTCTTTTCCAAGCAGACACATGGTTTTGAAGATGTAAATGATCTAGCATCTCCGTGTGTCTTCCATATTGCATCAAGAATTAGTAGGTCATATACAGGATGCGTATTTCACACTAATTAAAGTGATTTTTTTCTGAAATCCATAAGCAAAGGGAATTGAGGGATGTAAAAATTAAACCAAATATAAACTCATGTTACAATTGATCAGAGAAATGTTGCTCATAATGGGTCCAGATAATTCATTTCCTATCCTTTTTCTTTCCAGGCAGTTGACTTTAGTGAAAGTGATTGCATTTGCAACCCAGTTGTTATTCTTCAAGAAATTAATGTGTTACCTTTACAGTATTTTTTATTGTATAGATAACCTGGCTGTTTTTTGTTTTTCTTTTTTCTTCCAGGCCTTCTGCCTTATCTAGTAGCCCGACATACTCAGAGCTTCCGTTCCTTAGAATTTCCCCACACAGAAATCCTGCTGCAACATCAGAGTCTCCCTTCAGCACCCCTCACCCATACATTAACCCCTACATGGACTACATCAGGTCCCTGCACAGCAGCCCGTCCCTCTCCATGATCTCGGCAGCCCGCGGCCTCAGCCCAACAGACGGTGAGTTCTGACAGCCTTCCTGTTTTCTGTCATGGTAGCAACTTCACTTATATTAATCTTGTCAACATTTTTTCCCCCTTGTTCAAAGCAGCTTCAGCAGGTTTGTCAGACATATTCATTATGTCATAAATGTTTCAATACTTCATCAGCCGATCACAGCTCATTTGTACACCTCACAAATGTTGAAATTTCAGGGAGAAGAAAAAGGGGAAAAAGAAAAAAAAGCCCTGCCTCATTCAAAATTTAAGCTGGGAGGGTGGTGTGTGTCTTGGGATATCTTTTGTTTGCGGAGCTGACCCTATTTCTTCCAAGAAATCTGCTGTGTCTGCAGTGAATTGAGCCAGATTCTTCATGGGTGTACCTCAGTGTGTAACCATGGAGTGCTTGGGTGCAAAAGGCTTGGTAATTTGAATAGTATTTTTCAGTTATGTAAAGCAAGCACTGACTTGTTATATTTAATCAATAGTTCTTTTAAATCAAGAAGTATTTCAGTTCACCCTAGCCAATGATGTTGATGAAGAAGTGGTTTGATGATCAGGACTGGCCCCTGTAGTATAGATGGTGGGCAGTGTACTTGAGATATCAATGCTTTTGGTCTTAGTGTGACCACTTCCCAGGTTACTTGGGTTAAAGTAACTGTGATCACTCTTGTAATCACTCTGGCACATTTCCTATTCATTTCAATGGAATTCTACTGAAACAAGCCATGAACACAGTTGCAAAAAGACTTAGTCTTGTTAGCAGTAGGTTTTTCACAGTAAACAGTTTGGTGTTTCAAAATTGTAGCATTTTCTGATGAGAGCTAAAATATAACATACTTGGAAACAAATATGTAGTGAAGATAAAGAAAGGACTATTTTAACTATGGGAAAGCTCTTCCCAGTGTCTGCAGGAACTTACCCAACAGAGTTAAACTGCCTTTAGCTGAATTTGAAAAATGAGCTGTGCACCCAATCCAAACGGATAACTAATTAATCCTCACTTATAAGAACATATACCTTTACAGTTAATCCATTAGTTATGGGCACATATTCTTCTGAGAATAAATTTTAATGACCTATTGTCAGTCAAGGTTTATGTCATGCACAGAGGTCTTTCCTAGCAGCTTTGGATGTTGCATGAATCCTTGCTAATTCTACCCTTTTAATTTTAGCCAAAGTATAAAATACATATATATATATTTTGAAGGAACAACTTGAGTGCTCAGAAATACATGTTGTGACTAACAGAGCTTTTCTGATATAGGATAAGCATGCTAGAGCTATAATGTAATGATAAAAACTGGGTAGACTTGCCATGTATCCTGGGGCTTTTCTCAAAGCCAATATGCAGAGCATTTTACTTTCCCTCAGTAGCCTTAAGATCACATTCCTGCAGAATTTAATCTAAATTATGCTCTAATTGCACATACAAAGAAAGGAGGGAAGGAAACCAGCTCTCACCCAACTGTATGACATTTCAGTTGGCACGAGATATTTAGGTGAGGACAACACAGATGAGTACACTACCTTAATGCTCCTCCCCAGAGCTTTGATTGCTGACTGTAATTCAGCTTTAGCCTTTCAGAAGTACTAGCTTAAGCTTCTTTCTTTGTGTTTTAAAAAAAACATATGTTACTTCACCCTTCCCCTGGGGTCACAGCTCATCTTTGATCAGTCACCACAGCCCGAGTCTTGTGCAGCACCTCATGAAAATACAGTAACTTGATTGAGGCACTGGAGATGTTTCAGTAAAACAGCATGCTTATTGAACAGCTGGTAGATTTGTACTCTGGAATCCATAGCTTGTTGTGTGATCAGTCAGGTATAAAATGCAATGTGTTTTTCGGGTGTAGGTTCCTGGGATCAGATAATCCAAGCCCTAGCTTGGGTACAACTAGAATGCAAATTAACCACCCTCCCAACCCTCCTCTGTTATTTAAAGGGGTACATGCACAGAATGTACTAATAATATAATAGACACTATGGCTTTAGTTATATAGCATTTGAAACATGAACACTTGGAGGTTGTTACTGTTCTTCTGAAAGTCACAGCAAGATTTCTCTTGCTACCCTAATTGCTTTAGGCCAGTTGGCTAATTAGGTCAGTGTACTATTGGGCTCAGTCTGCAGACTCCCAGATCTGGGGATGGCTGGGAGCCAGAACAATCTGGAACATAATGAAGAGCAGTTTCATGTTCACTACAAGTTTTGCCAGCTAGAATTAATGACTGCCACAGCAGTAGGAATGGTAGAGTGTCTTCTGTCTTGTCACTTCACCTTACCCAGCAGAATCTGGGCGCTGGGGGTGGCTGAGGACTCCTCCCAGTAACACAGAGGGTTTGGGGCAGGGGTGAGGACTGAGTGGAGTGCACAAAGCTCAGCAGAGTCCATGAGGCAGAATCAGATGCATCTCCTTGTAAAGAAATCAGAGGCAAAGCTGAAGCTACCCAGGAATACAAGAGAAAATTCAGGGCTAAGGGCCTTCCTGTTTACCCTTCATTTACCCTTCATGAAATACATCATCTAGTAGGCTAATTTTTTTGTGTTTGAAAAGGGTAGTAAGGAATGATCTTTAAAGAGCACCAGAGCATTTCTCAGCATATGGAACATTTAGTAATGCAATTATGTGCTTGCTATGTTTTCTGTAGCAGTTAATTTTAAAGTCTGCAGACAGTGTTATTGTTAGTTAACCCAGACACTTATGTCAGAAAGTTCAGGAAGCATTTTAAGTGTGTCTGGAAAGATAGGATGGTTGTCTACTACTGGAAAACTTTTAGAATCAATGAATTAGTGTGAGTTACTCCTCTTCTAAAATTTTGTCTGAATATTTATCTTGCCATTTCACAGAAAGTGGTGGTGGCTGAAGTAGATTATATTTAATTAAGAAATCAATTTGTAATTTGGAAAAAATACCAACAACCTTTAATTTATGTCAGCTCATTTTTATGCCATTCCTGTTTGATGTACTGTTATTTTTCTGAACCTTTCCTGAACTTGGTTATATTTAACATTATAACACTGAAAGCAAATTCTTCCATTTTCTTCCATAAAAATGACAGATTATACACTTTAGAAATTTGTCACTGAGGAAACTTTTCTTCAAACTCCAATGCCATGTTTACCTCCTTTTAGTGTAAATGTTCTTTGCTTCTAAGTTTTACATTTATGATGTGATTCTCTAATGTAAACTTAACTTATCCTTTTTAGTAATACTGTGTAAGTAATGATATTCAGGTTAAGTAAGTAATCCAAAGAATTTTATCTTAAGATTTTGTTTCCATTCAAGATTCAGTTGCTGGCATCAAAAAAAAAGATCATTAAATAATTTGAAAGAATATAAAAAGAATCCATTGCGGTGCTGTCCGTTAACCTAAGGAATTCAAAGTGTTCTAGGCAAACTTTTATCCCATCTTCTGGTGAGCAGAGTGTAAGGAAATTTTAACTGTTTGCAAGTGGGACAAGTGGAGAGCAGAGGGGAGGCAGTTCACCTTGAGTCACACAGCAAGTCAGAGTTGGGATCAAGAAGATGGAGCCCAGCTTATTTAGTGAGTACTTCTCACACAAGCCTATGCAGTGACCCTCTCCTTACTGTAGCATCTGAAGCCTGCTGAGATACTGAAAATTACATGGAATTTTGTGTTTGTGCAGAGTTGCCCATTGGTTGATGGCATGCTGGAAAACTTCAGGGGAAGAGCAACCTTGCTTATAATTTTTTCAGGAGGGTAAGGCATAAGAGGTCTGCATCTCTCATCATCTCACTGCTGGGATGTAGAGCCCATCTGACCTGTGGTTCTTACTCTGCAAATACACCCATGTCAAGTCCATTTACATATGAACTTTGAAGGATGGGATGGCCACACACATTGACTTCAGTCTGTCCTCCCAAAAAACTGCCCTTATGTTGATCATGGACAGCTAGTTTTTGTCCTGAGGATATGCTTTGTCCTTGTTTACTCCTAAACTTACACACAAACTACCACTGTGAGTGAAAGTCTTCTGGTCCTCTAAGCAGAGACTCCAGAAATGTTAATGTTTATGGAAGTTCAGCTACTCTGCTACCTTAGAGATGGACTCTTTGGGCCAGGAACAAGGTAAATGGGAAAAAAGCTCTGTTTTTTATGTCACTAAGTAAATCATACTAGTTTCCATTGCCGTCAGCCTGTTACTTTTTGAGTCACTTAATAAGAAATATAAAACCATGAGATCACTAAGCTCATTAATGTTTTATGCCTTGCTGTTTTTTGAATGGTGCCTTTGCAACATCATTAGTTGAAATCTGTTGACCGGTGGTGGCATAGTGCAGACACCGCCTTACATCAAAAAACAAACAAGCTCTTTTAATAGCCAGAGGAGCCAGCAATGTGATAAAACGTTCCCTGTCATTTCTCTGACGTCATTAAGGGTGTTTTTTATGTTGTGTTTTCAGCTCCACACGCTGGTGTGAGTCCAGCTGAGTATTACCATCAGATGGCTCTGTTGGCAGGACAGCGCAGCCCCTACGCAGACATCATTCCCTCAGCGGCCACCGCTGGAGCCGGGGCTCTTCACATGGAATACCTGCATGCCATGGATAGTAAGTGATGCTTCCAAGAAACATAGATAGTCCTACAGAGAGAGCCACCTGGGTTGACCATGGTCTGAGTTAAAAGACACCCGCCCTGTAGCTAGAGAATTGGGAATCACCATAAGCTTCCTCATGAGGCCAAAGAGCCAGAAGCATTTGTTGTTGTACGAGGGTTACGTCAAGTGTGAAAGTAAACTTGAGAACTAACAAGGTACAGGACTGTTTCTGAATAAAAGATTATAAATTGTATTTCCAGCAGGATTTGAGTGTTTTTGAAAATGCTCTATTCATAATCAGCAGCTCACTTCCATTGTTAGGGTGAGTACTTCTCTGCTGAACTGTCTGTTAATAAAAGGTTTACATCTGGTTTTCCATTACGGGAGCGTGCTCCCCTCCTTTTGAGAGTGGGAGCCATGCTTGCAAGTTGTGTATCACAGACAGATAGCCTTTGAGGTCATTTCTAAGTTGAAGCAGTTTGCTGAATTCTTAAGGATCCACTTAGTTTTCCCTAATATTAAGAGCCTTCTTTACACACTTCAGCACCTTTCAGACCTCTACTCTGTCTCCCTTTCCCTGGTGAAGGAGGAAAAGAGAGCATCCCATTCCACACTGCTCGCTGCTGCTGCTTTAGATCAGCCAGGAAGGATTATGCAGAGCATTCCCCCTTAATCATAAGATGCTTACATTATGTCTTGGGATGTACTTGGTTCCTTCCAACAAGGGAAATAAAAGGTGGTGACAAGAAAAGGTGGTGACTGTTGACTCTTGCTTGGTAGTACAGAGCAATACAATAGCATTAGACCACCTTGTTGTCCCACAGCTTCTTAAAATCTTTGTTAGTATGCAGTTTCTTCTTCTCTGCTGTTGGCTACATGCCAAAGCTGCTGATCTCAAGGAGTGTGAGATTTGGGAAGTTCACCACTGGAATGCACGTGAATATAGAGATCTAGCCCTGCAGAACACATGCCTGGGAGTGTGAAGTAGTTGAATGACCAACAATTTTTACAAGAATCAGGCAAGACAGATAGTATGGGAAACTATTTTCATTCTGTTACCTTGATAGCAAAGAATTTTCTAATTCAGTTTCTGTTATCAGTCTCACTGTACTGGTAGCATGCATAGTGATTTTACAGTCATGTAACATACCTTGAACCCACTTCAGAAACATCATAAACCCACACAAGTAGTTTGGGCTTAAACCAGAAATTAATGTGCAGTCTTCAGTGCTTGAAAGCTTAAGAATACGATACTTCCTGATTTGGATTTTGAGAGGAATGCAGAGACATGAGGTAAGCTGCTAATGCATTTGATATATATTAATATCTTGCAGAATGGAAACTCTGTGTGATCCAAGTAATGTAAATCTGACTGTGTGTTCCAGTTGCAAAGACAAATCCTCAGCTTGAATGAATGGACCTGACTTCATTGAAGTGAAAGGATCATAGAATCATAGAGCAGCTTGGGTTGGAGGGACCTTCAGAGGTCACCCAGTCTGAGCCCCCTGCAATAACCAGAGACATTTTATGCTTTCAATGTCTTTGGTTCCTACTGGGAATTTCCAAATGCATGTAGGTAGCAGTTCCAAACCACATATTTGGATGCAGACCTGATTGAATAGGTCTATGCAGTCTGTAGGAAGATAGATACCCAGATGTATGCCAGAAAACTTAAGAAAAACAGAAGGCACTGCAGTACTTACACAAATAATGGCATTTGCACAAAAAATCTTCATGTGTTAGTAACGTTCTGTGTGCTACAATCTACATAGAATTCTACAGCTTTTGCACCCCAAGAATGTTATCACTTCTTACTGAAGGGAAAATGTTTGGGTCCTTGCCCATAACTTTATCCCATTCATAAAAGGTACCTAAAAACTACCTCTAATAAGGATATTTGCTGTCACCAGCTTTTGCTACAATATATTTGAAATGAGCTCTTTAATTTGTTTTGTGTTTGTTTTCAAAAATTAAGATCACACATTTGAGATTCATTATAGCAGCAACTTTTCAATTAGGGATTATTTCAGAGTTGAAGACAAAAAATGTGTAGCACTATTATGCAAATGGGTTATTTTTAAACAGTAAATAGAGAATTAAAATAAGAGTGAATCCTGGTAAGGTCACTCAGCTCACCTTCTGTATTTGATGAGAATGTGTTTAGTCAGGCAATAGCTGCTTTTATCTAAATAGAGTATGAAGTTACCCTTTTACTTTGTAAAAACTAATTAAAACTATCTTAACTTGCATGGGTATACAGTAAATTAATTGTCATTAAGTAGAAATCTGAATGTCCTATCATTCATCATGCTAAAGAAAATGCCTTTCTTCTTTGTCAGAATTTTAGATTAGAAACAAGAACAAAACAATTAGCAGGAAGCCAATATTAAGACTTTTTTTTTAATACAACACAATAAGAATGTCCATGTTTGCATTTAATAACAAGGTGCAGTGATCAATGCAAAGCAATGCCATTTGTTTGAATCTTTTTCTTGAGGGTTTGGTGATCTTAAAAGTGCTTTTTCTCCTTTGCCCAGTCTTGTCAAAGGAAAGAGGAGAGATTGGTAGTTTCCCTCATTATCTGCTATCAAATTCTGAGCAAGTTGACTCAACTCACTCAAAGGATACAGCTCATTTATTCCACACAACAACCAAATAGATACAAGCAAGACATTGTTCTTCTTTTGTGAAGCAAGCCTGTCTCCTAATTGTGTGTTTATACAGCATCTAGCACAGTAATTTGGCATCTCTACCCTCTCTTGTAATACAAATAATAATTCCAACACCAGCATGCCCTGGGCACAAAAGCACGTTGCATACAGTTTGTACAGTTTGGGGCCTTTTGTTTTGCTTTGTGGTGCTGGAAAACTGATTTTCAAATGAGGATGGTATGAGTGGGAGAAGCATTAATCAAATAGTTAAATCTTGCCTAAAGAGCAGGAGACTTCATGAAGCTCTGAACAACCATGAGCTGCCTAATATAATGTGGAAGAATAAGGACAAGGTGGTGTGTGCTTGATTGTCATTTTTCCCTATCCTGCCTTGTGTGGTGTGAACAGTGGACAGGAATTTTCTTGCTGCTATAAAGCTTTTCTACAATTTTGGTGGCTAGAATCCCTGACCTTCTTGCTTGAGGTCACATGTGCTGCCTTTAAGTAACATCAAAAGTGACTAGGATGGGTAGATGGATATTGACAGTACCAACAACTGAAATTCCTTTTTGTGGCTGTAAAGATAAGTGTATGTTAAGACTGTCTTTTAAACACTTAAATAATTCCAAAAACCAAAGCTTTTTGGGTTTGATACCTGCATTTTTCACTTGGTGCATGTTTTACTCCGCTTTTAAATGGCAAGCATGTTCCTTAAGGTCTCTAGATTTACCCTGACAGTATTAATAGCCTCACTCTGATTAAGTTTTCCCTATGCTCACTCAGAGTGGGAGTTTTTTCTTTTTCAAAGGTATTTAGCATTGGCCTACCCATTTTGGCTTTAGAAACACTGATGGCAACCCCATTGATATAAAGAATTTGTCCGGCCTGAAGAGTTAAGCCAATGTGAGAAGCTTTGAACTGGGTTTGATTTCTGATTTTCAGGCACAGTTGCAGAATAAGAGTAGAGTATCAAGGCCATTCCTTTTCATACTCATGACAGATTTACCATTCTGAAAACTGAAGACAAAATTTATGACAAATTTTCATGAGGGGAAAACAAAGTTTACACATCTGTGAGCAGAAACTAGAAAGAAAAAAAGAGAAAAATGCTTTAATGTAAAAAAGAAAACCAAAACAAACTTCCCATGTTCACTGCCTTCAGCAAAAACTAATGCGTGCGAAAGGTTCAAAGAAGTTTCTTTTAAAGGGATGGAATAAAAGAGGTTTGATGAAGTTTGATTTAAGGGGATGGAATAAATGATACATGTCTGAAGATTGCCTTATGAATGATTAAGCAATGCTAAAAACTTCAACTCAGAAATCAAATTCATGGGCAGATTTGCTGGATGGCATATTCCATTGTGAAATTTATGATGGAGACAGATATCTGTTATTTTAGAATTGATCTCCTCTCCAGGAATAAGATCTTTTCTTCTGACACCTGCTGGATTTTTTGTCAGCACACTCAAGTCTTTACTATCAAGTACTGATTTTTTTATTACTGTAATGTCTACTCCAAAAAGGTGACATTCCTAAACAAATCTTCACTGTCAGCTTCCATTTGCATGCTTTGCCAAAGCTGATGGGTTTCTTTCAGCACTTGCATAGAGGTAAATGGATTTGTAGTGAATCAGTGCTCCTGCATGTTTTGGTTTTAAAGCATTGTTGAGTAGGGAATGTAATGCTTCGGTGGGAGAATACTGTGAGCAGATGAACATCTCAAATTGCTAGATAAATATTGAAGTGTTTGTTTTTAAAATAAATGCCTGGGCAAGGCTGAAAAGTTTGGTTTAGTATTCAGAGGCACTGACAAATTGGACCTATTCCTTTTTATAGTAACATCCTAAGACTGATGTTATGCTAAATGAATGGTTTAACAAACGTCCTGAAGCATGACGAGTGGTCAGCTCGTGCTTAAGACTTTTTGGGCATGTGAAACCTAATTAAACCATGGAGATCTGAAAAAACAGTAATTCCATTTAATTGTATTTTCAGTTCTGAAATTCATGTCCTCTCTTGAAGCGAATCCCCCTCTCCTGTGATCAGACTCTGTACCACTCTTGCCCTGCTTCAGCCATTGGCTCCTGCTGTGTAGCAGAAATACTCCATTTTTACAGGAGACTTTTGTCCCCATCACAGGTAGATGGAGAGCACTGCTGAATTCCCAGGTCTAGGTGGTGCCTGAAAGAAGCACTGTCAGGAGGAGAGGAAGCCTTAGGCTCTGTGTGTGGTGTGGCTGAAGTCTGAGCTCTGCCCCTCACAGCTGGAAGGAGCATCTTTTGCCATGACTGCAAAAAACTGCTGCATATCTGGTGCATGCCCCACAGAGCACGACAGAGATGCCCTGGCAGCAGCTGGCAGGCAAGGGGGAGGTTTAATGAGTGGTGGGTGTAGAGGGGCCTCTCAAGAGCCCTGGCATGACTTAGATGAGGGGTAAAGGAGACCAGCTCAGTTCAGAAGGGTCGAACAGGAGGAGGCAAGTCATTGCAGTTTTTGAGCATCTCCAGGGCACCTCAAGGAAGATAAATTGCCCTCCTGTGTGATCTGTCAAGAGTGACCATGCTTCTCTCTCACACTGTGAGAGCTTTGAACAGCTGTCAGTAATGCTTATGCAGTCTTCTCTGAGATGGAGGCTGGAGTGCTGATGAGTCCTTTTGGGCAGTTGTGGCACAGAAAATAGATGGTGTCTGATCACAGGAGAAGTAAAACACAAGTGTTGTCCCCTCCTTTTAGTGTCCAGTCTAGCTTTAAAGGAGAGATGCTCAGGTGTTAGTATTCTTAACAACTGCTGCATTTTTTGATCAAACCTATGCACCCTTTCCATGGTCAGCATCAATAGCCACCAGTCCATGTTTAGTAGGATTGTCATGAATTTCTCAAATAAGTGGAAATTCCTTTGTAGTCGTACAGATTCAAACCTGGACTTCAGATGCAAAATAAGTAATTATTTGAAAGTACTTCTCCTGGTAATGACAATTGAAACTGTTCCCACATGGCCATCAGCAGGACGTGGTGACTATCAGTTGTAAATAGAGAAATTTAACTGCACCTTGCTTATGAAAAGAACAGGAGCTGTGTTGTCCCCTCAGCATTTCTGCTGCCTTCTTGCTTGCACAATGTTGTCTGTGCCCATCAGGCTGAGGAAAATGGGGGGTTCATAATTAAGTTCATATGGCTGCAAACTGTTGCTGTTGTACGTAGCACACCGATAGGATGGCTGGTAGTGACACATGGCACTGTGACAGCAGTGCTTGAGTAACAGCTCATTTTGCTGGGCAGCCAATGTCTAGCAGGTTTTCCATGTCCCCTTCTCTTGCTGTTTGACCAGGGATGCCTGTACTTGTCTATCCCCTTGTAAAACCACAATAACAGAGTTTATTCACCTATAAAAGCACTTGAAGTGTATCCTCCACTGAGGCAAATTATGCTACTGCTACTGACTTCAGAGGCTTCTCATTCATGCTGACTGAACAGTCAGCAGAGGAGAGTTGTGGATGAAAGATATAAGTGCAAATCATTACTATTTTTGGTTTACCATGACATGTATTTTGTATTTCTTTACTTAATATATTGCAGCTTCTTAGAGCTGCTGATCTTTGCTGGCTTTTATTTTAGCACAAATAAAAGATCTCCACCTTTCAAAGACGTGAGGCACTGCACTAATAAAATATCAAGCAGACACAGTACAATAGCAAGCACGTAAAAAGGAGATGAAGCAGATTACATAAAATAACGTGTAGTAGCTTTTAGGAAGAAATAAATGGCTATGCCTAAGTTTTAAATGATTAATCACAAGCATGAATATTCACTGAAGACTGAAGCAGTATGGGCTAAGGCCTAGTGAGGAGACAGAGCACAAAGGAAAACCTCTGATATTACTCAGATGCCAAAGAGAATTGACACCCATGTTGGCTAGTTGAGTCAAATCTAATCACAATTAACAGAAGGACTATATATGGAGATCTGATCACACAGGCACAGCTTTTAATATCAGATGAAAGTCTTGGGTAGCATGTGCAGAAAGAAGAGCAATCCACTCAGGTGTGTAAGGAAAACAGAATAACAGAATGGCAGATGCCAGCCCATCTAAGTCCTTGAGATGTCTAATAGGGCTTTTCTCCTTGTTAATGTTAGGCACATAAGCTTAAATGCCCTGCTGAAAAATGGTCCTGGGCACCAAGGCACAAGCAAGACGTAGGAAAGGCAGACCAATAATGGAGGCTTTCGGCCAACAGTGAATTATTAGCAAGTTACAGAGAATGTCAGGCACTTTGGGAGAAGTAGCTGTAAAGCAGGCATCAAACCCACCACCTGCATGATCCCAGCTGTCAGGATTGTGAGGACTCCATTCTTTACTACAGGTGAAAGGGATAAAAAAGGTAGAAGCAGCAAAACTGTTAAAGGATAGTTCAGTATTCAGTAGGGAAGCTCATTCTCTCCTTCTTTGTCTCAACCAAGATAGCAAATATTTGAATAAAGGGGTGAAATTTAAGATGGTATATCAGGACTGGAGAGAGTTGGGATGCAGTGGTAAAATAGAGCAAAAGAGGTGAAGATTGTCAGATTGTATTTATTTAAATGACATCTGTATGGTTGCCTTCTCTTTGCTGCTTTGAAAAGTTTAACCTCTANGGCTAAGGCCTAGTGAGGAGACAGAGCACAAAGGAAAACCTCTGATATTACTCAGATGCCAAAGAGAATTGACACCCATGTTGGCTAGTTGAGTCAAATCTAATCACAATTAACAGAAGGACTATATATGGAGATCTGATCACACAGGCACAGCTTTTAATATCAGATGAAAGTCTTGGGTAGCATGTGCAGAAAGAAGAGCAATCCACTCAGGTGTGTAAGGAAAACAGAATAACAGAATGGCAGATGCCAGCCCATCTAAGTCCTTGAGATGTCTAATAGGGCTTTTCTCCTTGTTAATGTTAGGCACATAAGCTTAAATGCCCTGCTGAAAAATGGTCCTGGGCACCAAGGCACAAGCAAGACGTAGGAAAGGCAGACCAATAATGGAGGCTTTCGGCCAACAGTGAATTATTAGCAAGTTACAGAGAATGTCAGGCACTTTGGGAGAAGTAGCTGTAAAGCAGGCATCAAACCCACCACCTGCATGATCCCAGCTGTCAGGATTGTGAGGACTCCATTCTTTACTACAGGTGAAAGGGATAAAAAAGGTAGAAGCAGCAAAACTGTTAAAGGATAGTTCAGTATTCAGTAGGGAAGCTCATTCTCTCCTTCTTTGTCTCAACCAAGATAGCAAATATTTGAATAAAGGGGTGAAATTTAAGATGGTATATCAGGACTGGAGAGAGTTGGGATGCAGTGGTAAAATAGAGCAAAAGAGGTGAAGATTGTCAGATTGTATTTATTTAAATGACATCTGTATGGTTGCCTTCTCTTTGCTGCTTTGAAAAGTTTAACCTCTAGTTTTAAAGAAATTTGGCCATCGTAGGCCCCTTTACATCCCAACACAAGAATTATCAGTGGATCTGGACAAATTCAAATACTACTCTTTGTCTGTCTAATTCTGTGAATGTCAGTTTGACTTCTGCTGGTGAGAACTTTGTAGTGAAGAAAGCTAGTAGCTTTCTTCAGTCCTGATTTTTAGTTTTGTGCCAAGTATGATGCAGGCAGAATTATGGTCCACAAGGAAAATGTGCCTCTTATTTCTACACCGTATTTTACGAGTTTAGCTTAGGATGTGTGTATTAAAATGATGTGGGTTTGGGTTTGCTCAAAGCCCAGATCTGAACCACTGTCTCATTGCTCATGGTTAAATTAATGATGTGAATGTCTAAGAAGCCATCAGATTCATAAATCACCAGAAATGAGAGGGATAACTCATAAAAGTCTTTTCCTTTTGTTTAGCAATTTATCATTTTGCTTGCACATTAATAAACAGAGCTCCCCTGAGGTAAGCCACGGGAAGATAGATTTTTCTTTGTAATTTTCCTCAATCGTAGCCAGTAGATCACAAGTGGAGAGAGTGGGCTTGTCACAGCCTGTTGGTGTCTAGCACTCCCTCTACCCATCAGTGATAACAAAGCAAGGCGATTAAGTGCCCTGGTGGGTAATTATTTGTGTTTACATAACAGGCGCCAGGTTCCCCAGTCCGAGGCTGTCAGCCAGACCAAGCCGAAAGCGAACGCTGTCCATATCCCCCCTCTCTGATCACAGCTTTGACCTTCAGACCATGATCCGGACATCTCCAAATTCCTTGGTCACAATTCTCAATAATTCTCGTAGCAGTTCCTCAGCCAGTGGTTCTTATGGCCACTTATCTGCAAGTGCAATAAGGTAAGCATAGCATTTTCTGCCTCTAATATGTGTTGTCATTTGTGTGTCAGGCACACACGTGCAGATGTGAACCCACACTCACATCTTTCAGTCGCTGTTTTGTTTTGTCAGTGTGTGTATTTTGCATTTTGCATTTTCCATCATGTGTGTTCACTGGAGCTTAGTTTAAAGTACAAAACACTTATTTTTTGCTTGCTCAGAAAGGTGGCCACAAGAAACTTTTGGGTGTATTATTGTCCTGTGAAGAAGGATAGGCTTGTGGCTTACATCACTTGGATTCTTCTGGCCACAGACATATTGGATAATGAAATGTTCCTACATTACAATCATCAGAGAATAAAGCAATTCAATTAAAATGTTTGGCTAGAACTTCTTCATATTAATCTCCAAGGTTTTTCTTTTCATATTTTTGTTCATTTATGAAAAGGTAAGACTTTTTGTGTCTAAATTATCTTTTTTTTTCTATACCAAGGAAGTACTGTTATCACACAGTATCATCATAAATGCTGTAATTTTCACTTGGCCACATCACTTTCATGTACAAGAAAGCAGCCAAAGGTGGTTGTTCTGCAGGTGGAAGAGCAGAGTAGCAAGGGAAGAAGTGGGCAGAAGTTGTGCAGGGAAGGGAAGGGAAAAGCAACAAGGCACAGGGAGAGGAAACAACACCCAGAAGAAAAGGGAGTGGAAGAAAATTAAGAGGAAAAATTGGAGGTGCAACTGCAGGACATTCTTCTATTTGTAACATTTCTGTATGGTAACTGAGAAAAAGCACGTTGGTATTCCAAGAAAAATCCCTCACCTCTCCAAAGTCTCAGAAAACACTGGGTTTGCATTTGTGCATTCAAACAAAGAGTGCTGCTGGCCTCTTGCTAAAAGCAAGGGAAAGCTTAAAAGCACCTTCAGTTTGCAATGAGGCAAAGGAGCAAGTCCCCACAGCAGTTTCTTTTCATCTAAAATACCCATTTTTGGCAAGGCTCAAACCTGCCTCTCCAACAAAAATGACACACAACTGAAAAAAATGGATATGGGCAATTTGCAAGTTTGGAGAAATGGGACGTGCAACTGGTGTGTTAGAAACCATGAGCCTGCCAGGCTTTGAAAGTGACAGCACTGTAAATATTTGGTATTAATGTAAGTACAGCTGAGTTTTTTTAAGCACTTCTTTTAAATAGTCATGCTTCATAGCTCTGACGTGCTTGAACAGTTGTATAGTGTTTCACAGGTATGATATCATAGCTCTGCAGTCTCTGTAACCACACTCCTAGTTATAAAGCTGCATAATGTGGAATATGATTTATGTCAATAGCTGGCAGCAGTTTGGGACCACATCTGTTCCACCCATGCACTGTGTGGAGGTGTGCTGTCCCCACTGTCCCTAAGATGGGATGGCACTTCACTTACTACCCTCTTTTACTATTGCTTGTAACTTTCGTAAAGCAAATAGTTCATGAAAGCTGGCACAGTGTCTAGAGCAGAATAAATCTTCCCTCCTTTTACCCTTCTACAACTGGAAATGGTTGATATGTTTTTGACACATAGAATCACAGAACTAAAGGCCATCCCTGCAATGCTGCAGTCAGATGAATGGGTTTTTTGAAGGCAGTTGTGGAACTGGAATGTGTTATGGGCAGAGACTGATTGAGGATGCTAAGGAGTAGAATAGTGAGGCTTGTGAACTCTGGTGTCTGAAGAGAGCAAGGATTGTGTGACTGAGCCTATGATTGACTGAAGCTTTCAGCACTTCCTCCTCATATTTTCCAGTAATGCATAATCCAAAATGTCACATGATTTCAAATTAATAATCTTTTACTTTTTGGTAAATTGTATGCCTGTGCAACATGCAAAGTTGGAAGCATTTGGCTCCAGTCTTTTTGCTGGGAAGGAGGGAAAGTGAGAGAGCTTGCTCTTTTTCTAGCTTTACAACTCAGGTCTATTGATGGCCTTTAACTTTTCCCATGTGAACCTGTCTATAAAAGAGTTATACCAAAATAAACAGTGATGTAAGGTATTAAACACAAACCACATTTCATTGCTTTAATAAATTCCAAGACTAAATAGCAACAAGACTATCAGTAAAACAATTTATTGCAACTCACTGTCTTGTAAACAGTGTATTCAGCACCAGGACTTCTGTACTGCATCAAAGCATAGGTTCATCCCATTTAATACCCTGTCTGCAGCAGTGATCAAAGTGCAGAAAAAAACTTTGCCTAGTGTAAAATCCCAGCTTCTGGAAACTTACAAGTAAATCTCAAAGCAGTTGCTGCAAGAAAGTGATATCGTTTAGCAAGCCACTAGATGGAATTTAGAGACAGGAATTTCACAGGAAGGATCTGTATTTTAGGCAACATTAGTATAATTAACTGTAAGTAACTTTACACAATCCTTCTACTTTTAGATCTTGTTTCCATTCACTTTAACTTAGCCCAAATACTTTACACTTGGCAGCATTTTTCATGACAGGTACCCAGCTAATGCTGAATATTTCCAAAAAAACATCAGCAAAGTTACTAATTTATCAGAATGAAGTTAGGAAAGAAGCAGCTTTTCTGTATGAACTAAAATACCTCTTGCTACCATTTCACTGAAGCTAAAATTTGCCAGGAATGTTGCCTAGATGCTGTAGGTGTGACCTCTGCTGTTCTTGAGAAGCTGTGCCATTCAGCCAAGTGATAAGGCCCTAAGAGGTTTCCACAGCTTGAGTTAGACAAATCCTTCAGCATATTCCAAATCATTTGGCATATTCCAGTCCAGGGCCCACAGAGAGGGAGGAGGACCTTTCCCTGCAGCTCTGGTTAAACTGGTAGCTCCTTAGGAAACCTGTGGAGGCTAAGCTGTGTGCCCAAACATAACAGCCTTGTGGAGAAGCAGGCAGTCTTCAGAGGAGGCAGAAGTTAGACCAGGAACTGTCCAGCTTAAGCAACCTGGGACAAAAAGCTTGGATACAGTGCAATACAGGATTACACTAGAACAGAGAAAAAGCTGCAAACTAAAGCCTGCAGAAGCCCATCATTGAGGAGAATGAAGGTACTGCCCCCTTGTGATTGTGTTTTAATGCCATCTTTAATTGCAGGGTTGTTGTTTCACAGCCTGCTCCGGGGCACAGGCTGAACACCTTCTCTGACTGGCTTCACCTGGCCCAGGGAGCAGTAAAACAGGAGGAAGCCTCTTCCCTGGTGGCTTGCTACCTGAAGGGCACACCCTGCTCTTGCAACACAGTCCCAGCCTGGTGCTGGGCAAACTGAACTAGTTGGAAGTGACCACCAGACACACAGAGTTTCTCCTCTGGAGGCCCAGGCTACTGTTCAGTGCAGAGGAGACAATTGCCCACAGCCATGGCTTGAAGCTACTGACAGCTGGTGTGACCATTTCACGTGCTGTGTTGTGTTCACTAACCCAGGAGATTTGGTTGCCATGTCTGAAATTGGGCAGCCAGACTGACTGGCACTTTTTACCTTCATCTTTCTGTGATTTGTGTTCCTGTGCAAAATGAGTCCTTCCCCTTCACCTCAGAGGGAGGTAGAAAGCATTAATGTTTTGTGAAGCACTTAGATTTTACAGTGATGAGCACAGTAGAGAAGCTCAGGAGGGTATCAGTAATTAGTTTTCACTGCTGGTTTAAACACAGTCAAATGAAGGCCTATGGGCAATACTGGGGGCAAAGAGCAAAAACACCAGAGGGTTCTCTCAGTTTAGACTGTTGTGTATCTTGTGCATTGAATGAGTTATGAGTCTGCAGTCAGGGGAAATGGGGGCCATGGTCACATAGCTAAAAGCTCACAAGGCAGCACACAAGGGTCTGGGCAGGTTTAGTTCTGGTATGTTTGATTTTCCAGGCTCAATGCCCTTTTAACCTGCTTTTGGAGAGATACTAATTGTGTTAAGAAAGTGCCTCCAGGAATTCACTGGTGTTTGCATTGGCTAGAACAGGTACATCCTCCAGGTAAAAAACAATCACATCCCGTGCTTCACAGAGCTTTTCAGCATAGGACCTTTGATATGAGCACTGGGGGATGTTGAGGATGAAATCAAACGAACAGAGCCATGTTTTGGGCTCTGTTTTTAAAGAGCCAAGCACAGAAGTGATCTGGTCCTTGACATGGGTACTACTGCAGTTTGAATAATAAATAGTCAGAGTTTAGCACAATCCAGATAGGGCTTGACTTGGCGGGCTCTTTGTCATTGTCAGCTGGCAGTGTGATGCTCTATCCTGACTACTGGCTGAGTACTTGAAAAGAAGATGTCTCTCCTGCTGACAGCTAATAGTGGATCTCCTTTAGCACACTGGGTAGAGCTTCTACTTTGTGCATTTGAAAACACCTGGTTTAGGTCTCAGCTGGGAGAGATTATGCAGAAAGGAGGCGTATGAAATAGCACCAAATGAGGATAATCCTTCATTTGACATTTACTCATTTGGTTACCTGCCTCAGTCCTGCAGTGCAGCACCCCTGCTATTAATCTTTTGTCAGGATGTACTTAATGTTATATCTGCTACCTGTGACAATTATTAGACTTTGCACTTCAGTAGCACTTCTTTTTGAGAGGCAGCATGGCCTAGAGTGAGTAGAGAGGGGGTAATCACTTCCCCTGACATTAAGAGTACTGATTCAAAACCTTTACAAAAGATAAGCTGGTCTTTAATAAACACAGGAGGTTGAGACTTCATGTTCTATGTGATATTAAATTCAGAACCTCTGTATTTTTCTAGTCCCTTAACGGTGCTGTGATATCACATTTACAAAGTCAGTTTTCAAAAAGTGAGCAGAGTTCCTTGTCAGTCACAAGGTTTTAAATCAGGAATAGTTCCACCTACTACAGGAGACTTTCTTTGGGTCAAGGTAGATGCACTGTGAATACACCTTCTCCATCTCATAATATGTTAAAATTCAGTTTCATGTGAGTATGGGAACCCTTTGGGATCTCTCTCCAGTATGGAAAGGAACTGAGAAAGCACAGCAGCTCTTTTTTCACCCCCTCAGGCTCTGCCCCTGCTTCCCTGATGTCATCAGAACAGGAAGGAGCAATTAACATACTGTGGTTAATTACAGGCAGATCCTGGCTCTTCTGGCTCTTATTGCTTTGCTCTGGGCTTATCTGAAGCTGAGCATCAGGGAATGGTCGTGAGGATATTTTTACAAAGAGCACTAGAAAGGGTTAGCCAGGTTTGTAGGGTGGGTTTGGGCAGCAGTGGATTAGTATCAGGAGAAAGACAAGAGTCTGTGTTTCAGCAAGCAGGTATTGGATTCTCAGTGATTTCCTCATCTCATATAAGCTCCTTGCATAGCACATTTGTTGTATAATTAGTCAGTGCCCTCCTCTCTGAACTGCTTTATATCTAAAGATAAGTGACAGTGTATTAATTTCTCCATTTTCCCTTGCCAAACACAAAAAAGAAGAGCAAAGACAAAAATATAAACAGAGTTAAGATATAAAAATGAAGTGTAAGATTATCACAGAGAAAAGTGAAACTATCTCCAGCAGAGAGCCCACGGTCTAATTATGCAATGTATAAAAAAAGCAAAGAGTATCCTTTTATCAGGTTTAAATTATCCAGTTTTTTGAATTTAACAGAATGCCTCATAGTTATAAGACAGGGAGCCCTCATGATCTTAGTCTTCCTTCTTTATTCAATATTTTATATATTCTTATTATGTCTCCTCTTATTAATCTCCTTTCTGAGGCAAATGGTTGTTTTCAGTCCACTCTTCAGGGAGTTCTTGCATTGTCATTTCTGTCTGTACTCTCTGAAACAGTCTCCCTCTACTCTGTGCAGTAATATTCCGGAGGAGGAGTAGCAATTCAAATGCATCATGATTTTCTGTGTTCTGTTTCCTATTCCATTTGTCTTAACATGGTTTTGCCATAGCCTCACATTGATCACATTTTCATTCCTCCATTGGATTCTGCATTGAGACCAGCAAATGCTTCTTGTTTAGAACAGATGCATGAGTAGTTCAGACTCCCCTTCAGCATGGAACCACATCTTGATATCAGTACTGCTTGCTCATCTAGCTTATTTGCCTTTAAAGATAACCTCTTAGCTCTTAATCATGCTGCCCCAAATAATTTTGTCATATATGCACATTTCTTTTTTAACTTGCTTGATTCCTTGTCCAGATTACTGATAATTGCAGTAAAAACCAGAAGACCCCATCTGAGAATTTTTATCTGTCTTTTACTAAAAATCCAACTGCTTCTTACCTCTGATTTCTGGTTTAGACTGTTTTAAGTTTTTGTATTTATGCAATTACATCTGTGTAAAAAAGACACAATCAAATGCTGCTTACTTGAAATGAATCTTAAAAAGGACATGTTTAGAGTAGAACAAGTACAACACTATATTCAGCAACGTTTTTCAAGAAGCTTCTTATGATAGGTCATACAGAATAAAACATGGTTTAATTATGTGAGCTTTACAGATGTTCTCTTTTATTGTCACTCTTACTTGGATCTGCCTAGGTGAGATGAAGAGCTGACTTTTAGTGAAATCTTTTCTTGCATTAAAGGCCTCAAGTTAATTGCATGTAATATCTTGTAAATGAAGGCTTAGCTGCAGTGCAGACTGAGTCAGATTCAAGCCAGGTGTAAACCCACTGAAGCAGGTCCTATTATAACTAAACAAGTCACATATCTGCAGCACCCAGAGTTATTCTCTGTGGTCTTGTACTGTGCATGGTTAATCTAAAGAAGGGAATATAATGCTTTATCATGCCATAATAGCTTCATTTTATACCCTCTTGCAGGATGGGTGAATGGCAGAGAAGTGCTACAAAGTGANAAAAAGAAGAGCAAAGACAAAAATATAAACAGAGTTAAGATATAAAAATGAAGTGTAAGATTATCACAGAGAAAAGTGAAACTATCTCCAGAAGAGAGCCCACGGTCTAATTATGCAATGTATAAAAAAAGCAAAGAGTATCCTTTTATCAGGTTTAAATTATCCAGTTTTTTGAATTTAACAGAATGCCTCATAGTTATAAGACAGGGAGCCCTCATGATCTTAGTCTTCCTTCTTTATTCAATATTTTATATATTCTTATTATGTCTCCTCTTATTAATCTCCTTTCTGAGGCAAATGGTTGTTTTCAGTCCACTCTTCAGGGAGTTCTTGCATTGTCATTTCTGTCTGTACTCTCTGAAACAGTCTCCCTCTACTCTGTGCAGTAATATTCCGGAGGAGGAGTAGCAATTCAAATGCATCATGATTTTCTGTGTTCTGTTTCCTATTCCATTTGTCTTAACATGGTTTTGCCATAGTCTCACATTGATCACATTTTCATTCCTCCATTGGATTCTGCATTGAGACCAGCAAATGCTTCTTGTTTAGAACAGATGCATGAGTAGTTCAGACTCCCCTTCAGCATGGAACCACATCTTGATATCAGTACTGCTTGCTCATCTAGCTTATTTGCCTTTAAAGATAACCTCTTAGCTCTTAATCATGCTGCCCCAAATAATTTTGTCATATATGCACATTTCTTTTTTAACTTGCTTGATTCCTTGTCCAGATTACTGATAATTGCAGTAAAAACCAGAAGACCCCATCTGAGAATTTTTATCTGGCTTTTACTAAAAATCCAACTGCTTCTTACCTCTGATTTCTGGTTTAGACTGTTTTAAGTTTTTGTATTTATGCAATTACATCTGTGTAAAAAAGACACAATCAAATGCTGCTTACTTGAAATGAATCTTAAAAAGGACATGTTTAGAGTAGAACAAGTACAACACTATATTCAGCAACGTTTTTCAAGAAGCTTCTTATGATAGGTCATACAGAATAAAACATGGTTTAATTATGTGAGCTTTACAGATGTTCTCTTTTATTGTCACTCTTACTTGGATCTGCCTAGGTGAGATGAAGAGCTGACTTTTAGTGAAATCTTTTCTTGCATTAAAGGCCTCAAGTTAATTGCATGTAATATCTTGTAAATGAAGGCTTAGCTGCAGTGCAGACTGAGTCAGATTCAAGCCAGGTGTAAACCCACTGAAGCAGGTCCTATTATAACTAAACAAGTCACATATCTGCAGCACCCAGAGTTATTCTCTGTGGTCTTGTACTGTGCATGGTTAATCTAAAGAAGGGAATATAATGCTTTATCATGCCATAATAGCTTCATTTTATACCCTCTTGCAGGATGGGTGAATGGCAGAGAAGTGCTACAAAGTGAATAAAAATTAAAGGACAAAGCTGTCAGTGCTGTCTGAGCACATGAGGTTAATCACTGTGGCTCTGTTGCTCTCAGTGAAACTACTCCATTTGAGTCCAGCACAGAGCAAGTATTCATGACAAAAAAATTCACCTAGCCTAGCAGATGAAGCAGAATAGATAATACAGTAAGCTGAAGAGAAAGTGCAAGCCACAGACTCTTGTTTATTTTAAACTGTTAATAGAAAAGTGAAAAAGAGTCAACAATGTATATGAGTGAAATACACTTGTAAAATTATTAATATTGCCTGATGAAAACTGGAAAAAAAAATAGTATGATATGTGCTATACTCTATTAGATGCAGAATGCATCTTTTTACAAATTCAGCTATATGACTTGTCTCTAAGTGTTTTTTAATGAAATGTGCCAACATTACTAATGCAGAGGGATACTCATGAAATCTAGTCAGCTTTGAAAAATTATTTCAAAGGATTTCAAGTCTCATACCTGCCCTTAAGATCACACCACATGTCTGGTTTTTCAGTTACAGTTGGATATTGTTTTCTCCTCTACTTAAGTGACAAGCCATAAAAGCAGTTGATGACTTTAAGCATCATCTATTCAAAGCTCAGTGTTGCCAGTTAGAAAGTAGAAAGACAAATATTTAAAGGAAAAGTCTTTTCTCATATCACAAAAAATGTTACGTAAATTGTGGGTAAAATGCTCCAAAAAGAAGTGCATTTTTCAAGTCTTCCTTCTTGTATCACCATTCAGTTTTCACTTTGCATCTGAGATACTTGAGGCAGTGAGAATTTCACAGATCTGTTCAGGGCTGGAAGGTTGCTCAGTGCGTTGTCACTCCTGTGACCTGAGCAGTTTGTCAGCAGTTGCTCTTGCAGGCTGTTTCCATCAGGAGTAAGAGTTGGAAGCTTCTTTTTGTTCACTCCAGTTTGTTTACAAAGAACATACACAAATTCCTGTTTCCAACAACTGCAGCAACAGGAGATGGGGTTTTTTAGGTGCTGTTCCTGGCTGCTGCTTCTCTTCAGGTCCTGTCCAAGCAGAACTCATGGATCAGACTACAAGTCTGTCCTGATGACTGTCCACAGCTTTCCACAATTGTGCAATGTTCCTGGCTGAATATTACACATATACATAGTTCCATCAAAATATATATGTGAAGTAATGTGCATGAAGTCAGCTTATGCAGACCCCCTCAGCATGGCTGAGGCTGATCCTGTGGCTCAGATCCCAGCCACCCTTATTTACATCCCACATTTTGGACAGTGGCTCCTACATGTCAGTTTACCATGGGTGAAATTTCAAGAAAGATGTGAGATAGTTGTGGGGGGACTACTGGGAAAATCAGGGAAAATTATCAGAGGTCTGAAAAATGCAGCTGATGAATTAAAATAGACTTGAGCTATTTTGTCTGGCTTGAAGATGAGAAGACTGGTCAGGGACAGGGTGTGCTAATATGTGCAGAGGAGAAAGGAAAGAGGGTGCCAAGGGGAAGGTGTATGATGAGTGCTTGGTAGAATAACAAAGTGCTGGTCTTGAATTGCTGCAGGAAAGGTTTGGGATAGAGGATAGAAAAAAACCTTCAGATAAAAATAACATGGTTCTGTATGAATAAAGATATCCCAAATAAATATATATATCCTTTGGAAATTAAAAAAAAAAAAAAAGTAAAAAAAAAAGATACTTTAAACCTTAAGAAATGTCCCTCTGGGTCAGGCTGGAGGTGTTAGATACTATCTACTCACCCAAACTGTCCCTGATGGTGCAAACAGCAGATGCTGTTTAAAAGCACATGAACCCACCTACTTTCTTTGTTCTCTCCCAACATCAATAATCGTTGGTTTATCAGTTGCAAAGCAGATGCTCTCACTTGCTCTTTTTTTTTGTATTTCTTTGTGGACCTGGTGTCTTTAGTCTTGTCCCATATGAACCTGCTGGGGCAGCTCTTCCAGAAGGCCACCAGTGCTTTTTAAACTGTGTTTTAATTTGCTTGCCTATGGCTTTCACTGAATGCCCCCTACTTTACATGCTTGGAAACTCTTTTGCTAAAACCTTGCAAAGCAGAACCAGAAAGGGGAAAGCGCTTGGTTACTTTTGCAAGACTTATATACAACAGATCTTGAAGAATTGTGTGTGTTTTGTGATACAAGGAAGATGTATTCACAGTTTTGTGAAGAAAACTATCATAATCCAATGAAATTATCCTCACAATATCCTCAAAATTGGGATTGCCTCAACCTTTTTGTGTCAGCAACGAATACACCTATGCAGTGTATAGGAAAGAAGGAATTTTTCCTGACCTGAATTCACAGCTGTTTTGCAGTAAATTCCACATCTGTGACCAGAATCTGGATGACCTTGTTAGTAGGACAGCCACAAAGTAGCCACAAAGTTTGGTTTTGATTATAATGTCTGCTTTTCTTCTTCTTGAAGTCTGTTCCTTAAAATTTGATGTGCTCGTGTAATTGCAGTGTAGTTCAGTGCCCTGTTTTACCTCCAGTGAAGGGAGTTTGAGACTCTGAGAAGCCCACAGCATGGAAAAATAAATGATATCACTGATGGCCTTTTCTGTCAGTGTATCTTGAGTTACTGAATGTTTAAGCAGAAGTACTACACATTTTTTCTAACCCTTATCCCCCATAAAACTCAATAACTAAAAAGATAACATGCATGTAGTTTATTAGTTGTCTTACATGCATTAATGTTTTCATTTTTTTTTTCCCTTTCTACTTACTTAAAAAAAACCCCTCTGTAACAGAAATACAAATCAGATTCCCTCCAGCAGTGTAGATTTTAATATCTCAGCAGGTAGATGGAAGAAAAAGATTCATAATTCACTTACACTTCTGTGAGTCCAAGACCTTTTTGGAAGCTAAGGCATTTTGGAAAATATGAGCAACTGGGGCAGGCATCTTGTGTTCTTCTGGCATCTGGTTTTTGGAAGTGTTGAGCACCCCTTGTCTAAATGCTGTCCCTTTAAGGTATCTTAAACATGATTCAAATTGAGGCTTCTGAAGCCACTCCTCACTCTTGTTGCTGCTTTTAGTAGTTCTGCATTCTGAAAATTATTACTTTCAGGTCTTGTTTAGCACCTCTGGATGTGAATTTTAGACAGTTACTGAGCAACACCAGTGCCATCTTGGTGCACATTTCCAAGCAAACATGGCTGGATCAGCTGGGCAAGACCAGGTGGTGCTGCTGCCCATCCTGCTGATGCTGGCCTCCTGGCTGGAAAGCAATGTGGGCTTGGTGGGGCCAGCAAGGGGACATATGGCTGCAGGTCAAGGCTAAGGGATCCCATGGGGTCTGAGGGGACTCTGGGCTATGGGGATTCTTCACACATCCCTTATTGAAGAGTTTTTGAATAAAGTTCATTTAAAACTTTGTGAAGGAGGTCAAGAATCCGGGTCTCCCCAACAGAGCACTTTGTGCCAGCAGTATTGTGAGCTTTTCTTTCTTTCTTCTTTTTGGCCCACAGCATCATCTTTATTGTTGGGCAGCCTGAATGGGTTTGAAAGACAGAGAAAGACCTGCTACCTTCTGTTCATTTCAGATCCTTCTGATCTTTTCAGATCAGAAAAATTGTTCAGCCTGCCCTGTGACAGCATCTTGCATGCGAGTGACGTTAAATCCAGCCAGGTCATCCTGCCTTATGAAGAGCTCTCCAGAAACAGCTGGAGAGTATTATTTGAAGGCAGCTCTCTGAGCTATTTAAGAAATCACCCTGGTGGCTGAACCGTTGTTGCCATTTCTGAGTACTCCCCTCAGCTGTGCTGGAAATTCCTCTGCTCCCTCACAGCATCCTTTTCATTTGAGTCTGAGCTGTTTGAAGTCTGGAGGTAGAAGGAATGAAGTGCAGGTTGTCCAGCACAGCGGGAGAATCTCAGAATTGACCCTTGCTGCTGACCACGGGGCAAAAGAAAGATGCTAAAGAAATAAGGATTCCTCCTTTCCTTAGCACATCTGTCCAGCTGTGTCTGAAATTATCTGCTGCTAATATCATTGTGTTCTAGGAAGAGCCACTAGCTCAGGTGACGTTTCCTCTGCTGTGCCTTACAAGTTTGCTTGCTTGCAAGTTGGACAGAAGCTGGCAATGCTTGACTTAGCATCCTCCTTCTGGAGGCTCATACAATGTTAGAGCAGATGTAGATAAAGAGGACATCTCTATGAGGGAATTCTGCCCTTTTGATGAAAGCCATTTTTATTTATATAGGGAGTGGAATTGCAAATATGCTTATTTAACATTTAAGCACTTGCACTGTAGTGGTGTGAGCTGCATCACTGTATTTGTTAAAGCAGAGCTGCCTGTTCTGCAGGCAGAGCCTAAGAGTCCTTCAGTTAGACAAGCATTTTGCCACTAGGGAGTCATCATCACTTTTTGTGTTGCTCGACATGGGGTAGAGAATCTGAAGAAGGGATCATTGACCAAAAATATGCTATTGATCCAGCAGACCTTTCCTATCTATGGAGGGACTAAGTGGAGAATATTGTCAAACTCCAGTACAGTTATGAGCTGCATTAAGTGCAAATTGTAGGTATACATCTTGAGGCTCCTGCACTTTGTTTCCTACCTGTGGCCAAAGGTTCTTCTTCAGCATCCAAGTTCCCAGGTCTCTAGTTAGTGGCACATTGACAGCTTACTAGTGAGGTAGAAGTATATTCAGATCACAACAGTTCCTTCCTGCCCCTTCTGAACTATTTCAGAAGGATCTCCTGTTCTCTAGCTTTGGATGGGTTAAAACATTCTTGTGAGATGGAGGTGCTCATTTAACTGTAGTCACAGGGCAGTGATGGGCAGGATCTTGTAGTCACAGAGCAGTGATGGGCAGAATCTCTGAGCTGAGCTCTTAAGTCAGTCAGTTGTGTCTTGTGGCATAATCCTAAATTTATCTTTGTATCACATGGGACCTGAAGAACATTACCAACGTTTGGAACCTGGACTTGCAAAGCTGGTATCATTGAGCGTGCTTAAACACCTGCTCTGGAAAAAAACCCACCTGTAGTTGCAAGGGTGTGCATGGAGCTCCCAGTGAAATCAATTTACTTATTTCACTCTTTGAAAGTGCTTTGGGTGAAGGCAGCCTAGACATTAAACACTCCAGAGAAATAATAGACTTGATCCAAATTGCTTCTCTGTTGCATTTGTTGATCTAGGTGCATTTGATAACATCTTCAGGATAGTGCCTTCTAGTGTTTGCAGTAGGTGAGAGGAACTCACAGAGTACATATGGAAACAGAAAACTCCAGGGTGTAGGAAGGAGGTTTTGTTTCAGCCTCATGTATGACATTGTAATTAATCCTGTGTTTTTTAATGAACAGGCCGGAGTAGTTACACTTAGTAATGTTTGTTCACTAAAAAGGAAAAGGGGTGTTAAATCATTGTGTTCTTTGATGAATGGCTTGTACACTGAAGAATAAATTGAACAAACTGGCATAGAGCTCAGTGAACATGAAATCAGCTATTAGAAGAAAGCTTGTGAACAAATTCTGAGCCCGATATGCATCTTTTGATTAATGTCCTATCAATCATCCATAGTGGCTACCTTAGCTAAGTCGTGCTGTAATCATTCATGGTTGCTTACAGGAACAGTAGCAGGCACTAGAAAGCTGCAATAACTGAATATTATTACTGATTTCTCCCTAACTCTTGCTGTGAACAATTACTGTTTTCACTACATTTCTGCCTCCCTTTATTAAAAAGAATACAATGCAAAATGAAAAGAGAGTTCCTCAAAGACCAGTAAAATTCTCCCAGGGTATTCTTAATGATATTCTGTCCTAAATGGGCAAACTATTGTAATGCAGAGTTCTCACCAGGAATAATAGTAATGTAATCACATTGAAGCTGTCTCTTTAAGGATTGTAGTTAAACAGACAAAATGTATAGTCAGATTAATGAACACAGAATTTTGTAGAATTATTATTTTAAATGGTTAAAATTATTTTAGCTCTTTTTGTATCGCAGTATTTTCAGTTAATGCACTTAACAGCAGCAGCAATTAAGACTCCAGACTATAAAGTTGGATTAAATCCACCCTTTTGATATTAGAAGCCTTGTTTCTTAAAATATATTGTGCTTGCACCCTTCCCTTCTAAGACCTAATGTTTTACATTTGTATGGCTCTTTTGAACTTATTGTTGGTATGTTAAAGTAAAAAAAACCCAAAGCCCAACATTTTTAGGGTTTTTTTTGGTGTTTTTTTGTTTTTCTTATATGACTAAGTTATTGGTAAATGTTTAAGGGAGAAGCTTTTATTCTTATGTGTAAAGATTTAGTTCCACACCATTTATTTCCTGAGTGTGACACAAAGAATGCTTTGGCACTATCCACAAAATAAGTCCTTACATGGCAGTGTAATTTCCTCCAAAGTCACTGTAGTCTGGGAAATATGGTGAAGTAATGAAGTGATGACAGGTATTAACATGCATAATGGGCTTTAATAGACATTTAATGTTGTTTAACTGGAAGAAGGAGAAGTGCTTTCCCATTGGAATATTTCTACATTGAAACTCATTGATCACCAATTTCAGAGGGGAAAGGTTAATCCATCAGTTTCTGTAACCAAACGGCACTGATGGAAATTCTTTAGGTGACATTCTGGATGAACTGAGCTTTCCATCTTTGCAAACAAATGAGTGATATGACAAGCATGGTGTTCAGAACACATTTAACCAATTGATTTTCTCTCCTCTTGTAATAAGATCTGGAGACATATGAAAGAGTGTAGCATGAGCCAAGATTAAAGGAACTGCTTCATACACGCGAACATAGGGGAACTGCATTATCAATAAAAGTACTATAAAGCATGTAGGCACCCATTCTTTTTCTTTATATAAAGTTTGTTATTGCAATAAATAGCTGTTATTGAACTGCTTGCCTTTTATTTCAGGTTTTCTGAATTTTGTTTTGGCCAGCTTTCTGTAGTTCCCTGGTAAACGTTAGGAAAAAATGTGATGTTTTGTTACGGTATCAGTTTTGCACTCGCTAGTAAATCCAGGCAGACTCTGGATTTCAAACCAGTTTTTATCATCCTTTGGGGCATGAAGAAAGGTATGAGAGAGGGAGGGACACGACTTCAATTAATGAAAATATATCAAATATACTTTAAGGGTTTAATCTGTGTGGTTCCATACTGTAATGACCCTCATCTTTTTCCTCCCTCTCCCCTCCTTTTTCTCCCAAATTCAGCCCTGCTCTGAGTTTCACATACCCTCCTACACCGGTATCCCTCCAGCAAATGCATCAGCAAATTATAAGTCGTCAGCAAACCCTAGGTTCAGCCTTTGGACACAGCCCTCCACTCATCCATCCTGCTCCAACTTTTCCTACCCAGAGACCTATCCCTGGCATCCCCAGTGTCCTGAACCCTGTCCAGGTCAGCTCTGGACCTTCTGAGTCCACACAGGTGAGAGGCAACAAAGGAAACCTTTGCACCCCTTAACTTAAAAATGAAATAAATGACGTTGTCTCGATGGCAATTAATAACCACTGTCACTGAGACCCTTTGATAACAGTTTTCTTGCAGCTATAGCATTTGCAGTCCCTTTATTATAAATCACAGGGTTGTATGTGTGGTTCCTGATTCAAGAAGCGCTTTTTAGTCATGAATGTTTCACTGTGCTGCAGAGCTTGCCAATCCAAACTGTCTCTCCTGGATCTTACAGGGGAACTTAAGAGAGGCAGGGAGTAAGTAAAGGGGTAAAAACATGTCAAAACACTAACATTTTAAAGATTAGCAGCTTTACTTCCAAATCAAGCTTACTGTAATGTACACAGAGTCATATTCTGCCCTCCTGACACAGGTGGGAGTAACTCAGACTGTGAGCAACAGCCAAACTCTAAGATAGTGCAGATATTTAAGGTCTGGGTTTTTTTATTTTCCTCTGATCTATGTGCAATTGGACTTCTCAAGTTTGAATTAATCATTTCAGTAAGCCAAGGTGTAGTCTCAAAAGGTGGGGATGGTAGCAGTGAATCAGGCCCATAATGGGGAGTTTATCACTGTTCGTGGTTTGCCTGTTATTAACTAGTGCTGTTTGTTTCCAGATGACCCGGGATAGGTTATTTATCAGTCTGGGAGCTGTTTATCTCCTGAGTAGCTTTTACAAATGTAGAAGCAGAACATGCTGCTGTAGGAAGCATATTGATTTTTTGTGGGGTCCGTGCAAGTTCAGATATCTCTAAAAGATCTCTGGATTCCTACAAGATCCATTTGCAGGTGTAGATAATGGTGTTCAGTCTAGCACAGTAAGAAGAAAAACAAGATTCTGGCCTGTTTATGTCAGCAGTGGTTTTGCTATCAACTTGGGAGAATACAGGACTTCCTCTAGGAGTTTTTGGCTGAGTTTCACTCTAGTGTTTGTTTTTTCTTCCTATCCACCATACTAATGGAAAATGCAGTAAAAGAGCTGAGAACTTGTGTGCAGATGTTAAGTGCAAAACCTTTCCTCCAAGTGTGAAAAAAAGTAGACCTTTGTGTTCTTTTGAATGAGTGCATAGTGATTTTGCTTTTCAATATTGCCTTTCTGTAGCCATCATTAAGTGGAAAATCAAGTTCTCCCTGGCCTAACAAAAACAACACTGGTTTGTAGCAAGGATACAAGGATGCGTTCTCTCCCTGCTCCATTACAAGGTTGAATGATGCAGCTCTTCCACAAGTTAATGCTGTGTAATTGAAGCACAATGTAATTGCATATCCAATATAATTAACAGTGTAGCTTCTCCAAATAAAGTTGCTGAGCAGATGCTGCATATTTTTCTTCGGAGCTGCATATTTATCACAGTCTAATTTTGTCTTCTTTTGGGGGAAAAAAAAACCAAACCAAACCAAAAAACCTGCCTGCAGCAGAATAAACCCACAAGCGAGTCTGCAGTGAGCAGCACTGGAGATCCCATGCACAACAAGCGCTCCAAGATAAAGCCCGACGAGGACCTCCCGAGCCCAGGAGCAGGAAGCATGCAGGTATGGCAGCCAGGGCACGCTCGGAAGCCAGGTGTGCTGTGGGAAAGATTCCTGGCACTGGGAGAAAAGGTCCTGTAGCACTGGGACTCCAGGCTTCTGGCCCTCCAGTGCCTGTGTGGCCCTTAACCTCGCATGCGTGGACAGCCTCGGCTGGTGGTAGCCAGGGCAGAGAGGGAGGAGATGGAGAGGGAGGTGCCTTGGATCAGAGTGTTCAACCCTCTGCCTTGGAAAAGCGAGCAAGGGACAACGAGGTCTTTACTGAGGATGTGGTTTCTGTCCAGCAAAGTACTTAGACCAACTTGATTTTTACCAGGTCTTAGCACTGCACTGCATTGAGGCCTCACTGTTGGGCTCCAGTCTCATTTGCTGTATTTTCTATACCAGTTAATGCCACTGGTTTTGGTTTAGCAGCTCCTGAGTTACAGTGACTCAGGGGAGATGCGAATGAGAGCCTCGATCTTCTGAGTGAATGCATGAAAGCAAAGCAAATGTCTGTCCAATTCCTTCAGACTGGAATGGAAAAATAGCATGAGTGCATAATCTGAACCGACTGCTTACACCAACCTCTGACTCTTACCTTCAGCAAGTAGCAAGCTGAGGAGAATGAGGCACCTTGAGGAACAGAAAGTGGAATGTCAAAAACCAAGATCAGATACTCCCATTCCACCACTCACCCCTTTCATGCACGTTACTGGCCAGAACAGACTAGCGAGTAGCATGAAAATCACCAGTCTGTTCTTGGAAAGGTTTTAGTGTGCAAAACTCACTGGCTGAACAATGAAAACACACTTTGGATTACTGATGATCTGGTTTGTGTCTAACCCTAGTACTCAAGTCAAAGTCCACTTAATTCAACAATATTGAATAATGTCTTTATTGGTGTCCCTGAACAAGAAGGGACAAGTGCACAAATAACAAGCTGCTTAAATACAGGGAGAGAGAAGCTAAGCCTTTACTATTTGCTTTTAACTGAAATGTAAAGAGATGTGCCTTAGAAATTCTCTTCAGGGAGTACTTCTAGGGAGGAAAAAAGTGTTTTACACATATAGTCTGCAAATAGCATCTAGCTTACCAAGCCTGTTTTGGGCTGTATTTTGTAGAACAGAGTACCACAGTGAACTAAGAGTAGAATAATCCCTCCCCATGTGCTCATCATCTTCTTTTTAATGCCGAAGTAATTCACTTTCCTTCCTCCTCGGTTTCAGAATTTCCTTTCTCCTCACCTCTGTTTTTTTCCTCTCTCTAGGAACAGCCAGAAGGAATGACCCTGGTAAAAGAGGAAGGGGACAAAGATGAAAGCAAACAGGAGCCTGAAGTGGTCTATGAGACAAACTGCCACTGGGAAGGCTGCTCCCGGGAGTTTGACACGCAGGAACAGCTAGTGCATGTAAGTTAATGATATTCAGGAACTGGGTTTTAAAACTCCATGACCTTTTTCATGGGGGTCGGGTTCTCTGACCCTGTGCTGAGTCAAGTTTCTTAGCTAACAGTGCTGCAAACTGGAGAGGGGTTTATGAGTTTCTGAGAATAAAGCAAACTCAGAGCCACAGTGCTTGACCTGTTCAGTCAGCTAAAGCTTAGTGTAAAATTCAATAAAGTCTTCAATAGAGATTGTAATGGCTCTGATCCTGTAAGCCAGCAAACGCTATTTTGAGTTAGAGACTTTGATAGTTATTGAGTAATAGTAAGCTGGACATGAATTATTATTAACCTTTAGCCAAGTTTGATTTTTTCCTCCCCAAAGCAACTGTAACTGTAGAAATGGGTGAGGGGAATTCTTCCCCTTCCCTAAGGGAGGTTTTGGTATCAGTTTACTGTTGTGTGTAAACCAAAGGGATTTATTTGGCTAAATACATGGAGATTGAGTTATTTCAGTTTTTTAACAAAAGCAAAACATATGGGCTTTTTTTATGATACACCAAATAGTAGTTGTATCTGCCTTGGTTTTTCTTCCTCTCTGCCACTTCTCCCAAATAATTTTTTTTTACTGTTTTGTACAATAGTTAACTAGAAAATGAAAAATCAAAATCTAGAATATAGCCTGGCAAGTAAAAATCTCCACCCCCCTCTTCCAACCTCCTTAGCTAGCAGCACCTCTATTAGTTACTGGCATCTTAGAACATACCAAATACTCTGAAAAAAAATAATTTCTAGTACAGATTAGAGAGGAGCATCTTCAGCAAATGATCTATGTGTCAGAATAGTATTTGTTGTAGAAAAGATGGAAGTGTGTTTCTAGCTCTTGGCTTTGTTTCCTAAAGGGTTAGGTACCTCAGTGTGAATTCTGGTCGTGCCAGGTTGAGCTTTTCCACAATACACAATGCACACAGTTCACATTAGAGATGTCATTGCTGACATCATGTATAGGTTGTACACCCAAGCATGTATGCATGTGTTTTGAAAGAGGTAAATATGAATTTCTGTATATTTTGGTCTGTCTGTCACATGAGGATAGATTTATTATCTTTTTGGGTAACGGCAGGACTCAATTTACTTTTAAATCAACTGTAGGTGAATCAAATTCTAGCAGTATCTACATTATACTGTATGTATGGAATGGTAAACACAGTCTGTGTCCAAGTATGTGGTATAGTTTTAGAGCAGAAATGGCAATGCTGGGCACTGCAGTCAGCATGTGATGGCATTTTTCTGCATTGCTTTCTGTAGCAAAATCCTCCTGTTAGTAGTGTAAAACATGGGCACTACTGAAAGTGTGCTTAGGTCTCAAGGGACAATCTTTTCTGACTGAATTTATGAACAGAACCTGGGCTTCTATGAATAAATAACTGACAGGCTACATGAAAGAATCATTATTGACCCACCCAGAAGGGTTTGACACCAAAATGGTTTTGGTGCAGGAACTCTTATTTTCAAGCAATATGTGCCACTTAGAATTCAGCGTGGTTAAATTTTCATGATACATACACCAAAAGGCAAGGTGTTAAACCATTCAGACATTCTGCCTTATTTATAGCACCTATCCATCCTTTTCCCCCCCTCACCCCCCCTCCTTCTTACAGTTAATAGAAAGATTCATGATTCTTCATGGTTGTCTATCTAGCGTCTGACAGTAGCGACTGCCCTGCTAAAGCAAGTCACTATCTATAATTGATATCCTTCTATGGAATAGGGTGCCGGCTGCAATTGAAGGGTTTTGCTGAAAGCTCTTAAATCCTGACAAGTTCTGCCCTTGTTCTGGTTCAGTCGCTGAGCTGCACTGCTGGGATCCCAGGGTTATTTGAAGTTGGTGCAAAAGGGTCGTGCTTGTTGCACATTAGCAAATCACAAACTCGGAGAGCCCCGGCAGAGCTGCCTGCCAGGTATTCTCATTTACAGTGCCCTGCACTCCTGAAACCTTTGCTTATGTACTGGTTAAACATGTGTATCATAGGTTTCTTTCCTTCCCTTCTTCTTAAAAAAAAAAAAAAAAAAAAAAGTCTTATTTATTTTAAAGCTTCAGTTTGCTGCTGGGGTCTTTATCATTCAGCTGTTTAATTAATTTCTCTGCCCAGCGAGATATTATAATTGGGCTTAGCTGAGCTCAAGTTTGTTTTCAATATGTGATAAATGCACTCAAGCACCCAGAAGCTAATAAGATATTGTATATTTTTATAAATCTGCTTTTTGTTGCTGTTTGTCTTTTTTTTTTTTTCCCCAGAACTCAGTGTAAGGATAAAATATTGCAAAAGGGTTAGACACTAAAGATAAAAGTTTGTTTAAGAAAATAATCCTTCAAGGAAATGACTGAAGCTATTGTTAAATATTAATACAATGGCAATCAGAAAAACACGATGTTGCCTATTTCTCATCCCCCTTGCTGTGTAGCCTTGATGATAATTATTTTTTATTCAAAAAACATGCTTGGAGAACTGTAGAGCTATTTTTCGTTAGTGTTTTCTCCTTAATTTTACAGCAATAAAACTCTCTCATTGTTGTTAGGTTTGATTAGATGAGATCAAAAAGCCCTGAACTGACAGCAGTGGCTTACATTCAGGATTTCAGTTGCTGAGCTTTTCTTGCCTATTTGATGGCACTGGGTTCACCAAAGCCCTGGTGGAGCTCTCCCCCAGCAATCCCTGGGGCAGCTGCTGTAATTTTCACCAGGCTCCTTATTGCAGCAGTTGCTTGTGTTTCTCAGGTACCCCTGCATTCCCAAGGTAATTGTGGTGCACTGAGAAGAACCATTATGTGGTGTTCCCTGACTTGAGTTTTTGTAATGTTTATGCCCTCCACTCCTTCAGTTCTGACTGACAGAAGTCAGGCAGTGATCCCTGGAGACCTACATTGTACCTGTGCTGTGCCCTGCTACCATGACGCCTTGGCCTGTGACTTCTTCTCAGTTCTTCTCCTGTAGGAGAGCAGTCAGTAAGGACTGGAGAGAGCTTCACCTCTTCTCTAAAAGAAGGTCTGGCTGTAATAAGAGAATAAACCAGATTAGAGCAGCTCCCCTGAGTAACAGCTTCAGTGGCTGAACTGTAGAAGACTCTCAGAGTCACACTTGGTCCATCTCTTGCAAGAGGAGAAGCTGCCACATGAGCACATAGCCTCGACCTGCCAATTGTGCTCCTCATACCTGTGCAGGTAGAAGACACCTCTGCCTGAAAGGAGGCACACACAGCTACCCCCAGAAGCAAATTATCTTTGTGCATTAGGGATTTGTTTTCTCTGGGAGCTGGAGATGTGTTTTCAGCCTGGTCGTGATGCAGGTGAACTCCCAGATGCATGAAGCAAGTCCATTCAGAATTCCAAAGAGGTATAATTACACATCTCAGTCTGCATGCATCTCCACATACATACAGGGATTTATTTAATTTTTAATTCTTTGCAGAGACTGTTTTCAGTGCATTTTCAGTTTTATTTGGCTCAGCACAGCAGCACAGAGAGGCTTCAGCCCATTTGCAGGCTCATTGTGCATGGTAGTGACAGCCACTGCCCTGAAAGGTTCAGAAGTGTTTCCTTTAAATTGAAAAGAGTAAGGAATAGATAAGAACATGAAATCCATTATAGTAATAATTTTTTTTCCTGACAAAGTGAGAATGTTTTATGTACAACAGTAAAGGGTTTTTTGTTGGTGGTTTTATTCCAGTTCATCTTATTTTTTATTATTCACTGGGGTTTGGACCTTAATCCATATTTGGAGAAGCAACACTGTGGACAAAAGAATTTTTTCTTCACATGAGAAAAACTCAGCACTTGGCCTGAAGGTTGGAGAAGCATGGAAGAGGCAGGGCACTATTTCAGAGGGAGTGTCATGGAAAGGTTTTTTTCCTCAGTGTATATAATATATATATTCCCTTAGTATATTTGAGTATATATATATTCTCTCAGTATATCTGACCTTTGTAGGTGTGAAGGAATACAAGGGAGGAGAGATTCTAGCAAAAAATCAGGAAAACATTCATCCAGAAGTTTGTCAGATTTTGAAATCTCTTCCTTGCTCTCTGCTTAAAAGCTGAGTTATAATTAAGACACCACCTTCCTGTGCTGGATTATAGGCTGCTCTACCCATAGTTTTTAACTGTGCCACAATGGTGGCATCATTTCTAGGTCAGCAATTCATGACATGGCACAGGAAAGCTGGTAAGCAGATCCGTGCCCCTGAGTGCGTGTTCATCTCAGTTCCCATATGAGTGCCTAACACAGACTTGTTCAAATGAAGCAAGCCTTTAACCCCCTATCAAAGGTAACCATGTACATGCTGTTGGCTTTTAAGGTTAAGTAACCACAGATCTCACTGCTGCTCTGTAGCCTCAGTAGCCCTGGGGTTCTGAAACAGCCCCTGTTTGCCTTCCCAGCACATCCTTGCTCTGCGCCAGCCACCGCCGGCCTCTGCCTTCCAGCAGTGTTAAAAGTCAGCCCTGCTGCCTTGTGAAGAGCTCTGCTTCACTCTGGGCTTGACCCAAAGGCCAGCTGTGCTTTGGCTCAGGTCCTCTTAAGCACTCCACTACACAAGCACGTCGGCGGTTCCCCTACCTAGAGTCTGGCTTTTGATGAATCACAGAGGAGAAGGGGAAAAAAAAAATAAAACAAAGTGGGGATTTCCTTTTTTTGATAGAGAAAGGTTTACAAAAAAATAAATCCACCCTAATCTGTAAAGTATTAAGAGGGGATTTAGAGAGAGAAATGTAATCATTTTTTAATTTTAATTCCTCTCTAATTAGCATCTCTTTCACAGCATTAGGAAAACTTGTTGTTAGGCTGCTGCTGCTATGGCTGCTGCTCATATGTGTTGCCAAAGTCATTGTCTTTGAATTGGTGTCCCTGAAAGAACTTGCTAAACTATGACATGTCCTTTAACTAGCACTTCTTTTTCACTGTTGTGAGGAGGGATGAACAGAGCTCCTCCTGTGCCCTAACAAGTTGCTCCAGTGATTTAGATTGAAATTGTAACAAGTGGGGCACTTGAGAGGAAAGGGCTGTGTGTGCATGGCAGGGAGCAGGGTCTGGCCCCTCTCTGTACTTGTAGCCACAAAGCACTATTTAGTTGCTTTGTGGATATATGTACTTATTTGAAGTGTTTATTTTATCTAAGAGCTGAGCTAGTGAACTCTTCCTGCTTAGTGGTAGGTGACTCCCAGTTTTGGGAAAAAGTGTAGGATGAGAAGCTGCCAGCCAAGTTCCAGGGGAACTGCAAATTGAGTTGTCTCATTGGCTTCTGACTCTTCTTGGCATATCATGAAGAATGAAAAGGAAAGCCCTTGTTTTCTTTTGCTGCCTCTGAGCCACAAGAAAGGTTGGGCTTGTGCATTGACTCTGGGTACATTTTAGTCCTGACCTATGAGCCAGGACAAAGCAGTTTCATCTGGGCAAAGCTATGGTTTCTGTGCAGCTCTTTCCTCCCTGCCTTGCTACTGCTCATTGATTTGTTATGTAGCCTGTGTTAATATGGTGAAACAGTGAAAGATCTACCTCAAACCTTCTGCAGTCCTCTGTTCAGTGTGGTGTGTCTCTGTACTGCTTTTGTCATCCCCTAACTAATGGATTTTATCCATAGTGCAGCCCATCTTCATATCTTTGTCTTAAGTGCTACATTCTTCCTCATAGCTGTCCACCCTCTATACCCAAAAGTTTTGCCCATAGAAACCCAATGACCAGAATAACACAGATCTGTGAGTTCTGGCCCAGCTATTGCATGTGGAAGTGTTTTTTTTCCTCAGAGAGAAGTGTCAGATCAGCATGCATGACCTGAGGCAGAAGCAGACAAGCTAAATACAGGTGTGAGTGCAGCTTCTGCATTTGGTTTGGAGAGAGCCAGGCCGCCTGGATTCATTTTCACAATCTCTTTTGTTTGTGTAACCTCTTAATAGAAAGGGGTGGGGGGGGAGCAGATGAGCCTTTTATCGTGGTGAAACAAATTTAGTGTTTCCCAGTGTTTCAACTTTTGTGTGAGCGTGACTTTTCTTCAAGGTGTCTGGTACCTAATCTATAAAATGAATGGGTGGTGGTTTTGTCAGGAGTGGGTCCTCTGGTGGCTTGCACTGTAGGTATGAGGGCTGCATATACCATTCTTACGTGTATCACAGGGCTGAGATGCTGCAGTTCTCTGTGAGATAAAGTAGTCAAGCTGAAAATGAAACAAAGCTCTAACTGTATCCCTCCTTGTGTTTAGCAGAGATAAACTACAGTGGAGTCTCAGTGCTGCTCCGTTTGGCTTCTGGCAGCAGCTTTAATTGGTAAAATGCAGATTTTTTTTTTGATCAAGAGAGGATTATTCTTGTTATCAGTCTGGAGCATCTTATTTCAAGATGAAAAGGCTTCGCTGAATTACAGATGCCAACATTTTTACAAAGCACTTTGGCGATTGACATCTCAAAGAGAAAGTATGATTTATTAGCCTATAATGGCTAACACTGAGCACTGGGCTAGGTCCCACTGATTTGTGAAATTGCTTAATATGAATTGCCTTTTTGTGTAATTCAAGCCCCAGGTTTTTCAAATAAACTTGGAATATAAAGTGTATGAAACATTGCATACCTGGAAAGGGGTAGTGGGGCTGAGTATCTAAAAAGAAAGGTAAAGGAAGAAAGAAGAAAGATAAGAGAGTGAAAGAGACTGAGTAGAGAGAGAGAGACAGGGCGAAAGAAATGGAGGGAGAAATGGAGAAAGAAGTGAGAGAGAGAAAGAAAAAGAGGAAAGGAAAAAGACCTACTTCTAAATCCATCTTGGTAGTGCTTTTTTACAGTAGTTTGGTTGATGTGTTGGCAGGGTAGAGATTAATAACAAGCCTTGTCGCTATCAGTACCTGCTTGTCGATTCTCTGTAACAGGGCTGTCTGTTCAGCATGGAAATTATTGATTAAATAAAAATTGCTATTAGATTGTGATGTGATCCATAATCACAAACAATGGTGGACATTCCTCTTTCAGATCCCAAGCCATGCATCAAGTTTTTCCTTGCAGTAATTTATATTGTGCTGACACTCGCACCCATTAGGCTTTTATCCTCTCCTACATGTGTCAAGAAAGCACTAAAAGAAAGAACAGCAGCAGCACAGCAGCAGGTAGGTACTCACTAAATTTTCAGAGAGAAGGACAACACAGCTAAGCCCATCCTTTGCTTCCAGTTAGCACATCACTCCAGCAGTGATTTCTGCCAGATCAGAGCACAGCCCTTAAATTCAGGGTTCTCTTTCAGTTTTTTCACTGACAGCAAGAGCTTGCTCCACAAGTATTCATACCTAAAATGCTCACTGTCACTCTTTCCCATGCAGTTGTAGCAGAAATGCTCACTACCCTTTTTTTTTTTACCTTCTATTATTCCCTTGACACTGCTTTAATTTATGATTCTTGTTTCAGTATGCCCACAGGTAGGCCCCCCATGTTAGGACAGTTTGGAAAGGGAGGCATCCAGGCAGATCCAAAATGGTTTTATAGGATTGGGTTTTTTTAGCATTCTGAAGTATGAAGAACAAGTGGCTTTCCTGTATTTATTTAGCATTTATGCTTCCTAATTTGAGGAATTCAGGATTGGATCACTTCAGTTAAAACTTCATCACTTTAGGCTGAGTTAATTAAAAAGACAGTATCTCACTCATCACAGCACATCTGAGCACGGTACCAACCTTCTTCCTACTGTGAGAGCCTTTGTCTAAAATAAAAGGAAACTTAATCAAAGTGGTTTTGACTCGCACTTACAGGAATTGTGCCCACACAGTTTCTCTCTTCTTCTGTCTCAGAAGAACTTAAACAATAAATATATAAACAATATATAGATAAAAACTGTATATATGTAATAACCAAAAACCTGCTCTGGACTATGCATTGTCGATTGTTTTGCCAGTTGCCAGCACTAGGCAGGATTACTACAAGAGTTTTGTACCCCTCTAAAAGGGCTGAGAATATAGAAGTTTAGTGTGATAGGAGTATGCAGTAATTCTTATTTTGTTTAGTATATTTTTATTGGAAATTAGTGTGTCCCACTACCATTAGGAGAGTTTTGGGATATCTTTCTTTTTCCTAATCTATTTCTAATATTACCACAGATAACCAAGAAAACCCTGCCTGCTGTATTTGACTGTTTCCCACATTGCACTCAGCATCAAGGGTATTTAACAGTGAGCTTTGCTCATTGCATTATGCAGGGCAAATAAGAACTTTTCAGGCTTGGCCGCTGTCATTTAAATTAAGAGACCACTTTATTCTGCAAAGCCAGAACATGTGCCTTACACACCTCTCTCCAGTGCAGCCACTTTCTCTGCATGGATCAGAGCCAAGGGATTACCAGCCAGGAAATTAATTGCCAAGGGGATTCCGACACTTACAGTTAGTAAAAAAAAGCCTGAACAAAGAAGTGTGGTTTATGTCACATTCTGGAGGCTCCAGGCTCCAGCTTTAATAGTTTTGGATGAGAGAGAGTTACAGAGCTCCAGGACTGCCCTTTGGTTTACTCCTGCAGGCTTCTGGGGTTGACTGCCAGCACAAGTCTGTCCTGTTCAGGTGGTGCCACAATGGTATACAGAAGAAGAGATTAATCTTTGAGATAAAACAGACTATTTAGGATTGATTTTTAGTTGCCAGAAGCACCTGTAAGTTTACTGCAAGTCAGTTAGAGTTAGTGTGTGGAATGCAGGGCAGAAAAATAGTTGGCCTTGGTTCTTTTCTAAGTGTGCTAGGTGATACCCCTATGTTCTACTAAGAGACTCTGCACAGTTTTCATTCCATTCAAACATATGTCTGTAGTCCAGCTACAGCCTAAGGTTGTCTGTAATGTATATGAGAGAATAGAAAATGTTTTCCCATGGCAAGAAAGAGATGAAAGAAGGTATCTGCTGTCACTCCCTCGAGCATCAAGGGCTACTGACTTCTAGCATGAGACAGAGCCCTTTGCTAACCCCAAGCTTGGGACAACCAAGCCTAGCAGGGATGTGAAAGGTAACTTCTAAATGGATGTCCAGTAGAAAAAAGCAAGAGAGGTCTCAGAGGAGCAGGAAACTGTGGCACATGCTGAAGCTTGTTAAAAATGTTTTGTAGTGATGTTAGGAAGGAAGAGCACCTAATACTTTCTCCAGTTCAATTGTAATGTCATGGCTTTAACACACTGCTGCTTCTGTCACCCACTGCTGTTGGATTAATTCTACCAGGATCTCCTCTGTGATGAAACAAATGTTAAAACGTGTGTCACCCAGTAAAGATTTTGGTAATGCTTATCATGGCCATCGTTTCTCTTTGTAGTTTCTGAGAAAAGTGTTGTGCTAAGTCACTACATTCTCATCTTTCTTAGGGTTTTATATTTTTTTTTTGTGCATTTCATTGCAAAAAGTGGATCAGGCAGTATCTCCTAATCTGAACTGCAGCTTTTGTAGATTATGTGTGAGGAGGCATGAAGTGCACTTGCTGAAAAAAATTCCTGCTTTTGAACAGTCTCTTTCTGCAGTCAAAGCATTGGTGTTTTTATCATCCAGGCATTTGAATGTGTAAGTCCTGTGCTTGAATGAAGCAGGACTTTATTTAGAAAAATTCAGAAGACATACTGATTGATTTACACAGGAAGGTCCTGCTGAGGAATATATTTTCTTTCATTTTAGGTGGATCAGTGGTACCTGTGCTTTAATGATGAGCCAAGTACTAAGAACAGAAGAAAGTGCATGGTCTTACAAAATCTGGTCCAAGGTTGAACTGAAGGAAATGCATGTTTTTCAGCAAGTGTTAGTTTTTCAGCATGCTTAGTGTTAGTGGCCATATGCTTAATACACTCTGAAGAGCAAATCCCATTTAATAATCTGACGTTTACTTTGCTGTTTTGCTCCATTAGGAGCATAGAATTTCAGTAAAAGAAGTCAGTGGTTTAACTTCTTTGTAAGGGATCAAATATTTTGCTACTCCTGTGTAGATAGATGATCCATTGTACCAGTCTGGGAGTTTGGAAGACTTCAACATCTTGTCAAAATGGTACATTTTAGCTTTTCCTTATTCTGTTTTACTGTAGCCTTTCATAGATTTACAAGTTGGCTCTTGGAATTAAGCAGTTTGTCTCTGCTAATATAAAATGATATTAAGCTGCTGTAATATATAGCTACATTTTAACTCAAAAAGCCTGTTGGTATTAACCTGCTTGCAATCCATCTCCAAACTGAGAAGCAGTGTAAATTTTAACAGATTTTTGTCATTAAAGCCATACAATTTTTATAAACAGAGCTCTGGCTTTATATATTTGTTTGGTGCACCACAGTTGTTGGGACAGTTTGCTGGGTATTTTTTTACTTCCAATTTTTTTCTGCCCTAGACATCTTTACTGTTGAGCATTTATTTCTTGGCTCCACCAGTCTGGCCTGTGCTGTGGACTGTAAAGATTAGTAATCACTTAACATTTTATTTTCCTGTGAAGATACCCTGTTTTAAAGGGAAATATTATTCCTCTGAGAGTGGTTTGGACCCACAGCTCAATAACTAAGTGTAAGAGCTGCTAAAGCCCTGCTCCTGCAGAGCTCAGTGCGTGTGGACCCAATTGACTTTAACAAGCTCTGGGCTGCTATAAGAGCAGAGTAGCTCACAGAACCAAGATCTGCACATCTCAGCTAAGAGCAATGGCTGGAATTTATCAAAACCAAACAAGATTGGAGGGACAATAGTTAATTTCAGGTTTAATATATACAGAAGGTCTGATTTCCATTGAAGTTGGATGAGNTTTTTTTTTTTTTTAAAGGTAAAGCCTATTTTTTCACGTATGTTTTTGTTAAAGGTTATACACAGCTGTATGTGAGTTCAGGTCTGTACATAGTGTGGATGTGAGTTCAGGTCTGNGCTGGAATTTATCAAAACCAAACAAGATTGGAGGGACAATAGTTAATTTCAGGTTTAATATATACAGAAGGTCTGATTTCCATTGAAGTTGGATGAGTTATGGTGGCAGGAAGGGGGCCTATAGATTTTTGTGTTCTGCAGCAATGTGGGAAAACATCCAAAGTATTTAGTTCTTCTGCCTCATGTGTGTTGGTGTGCTTCTTTTCATTCCTCATACTATTTGCAAATAAGATTAAATACCTTTTTGTAATGCCTCTTTATGATGACTTCTTTCTCAAGTGTGCTGGCAGGAGTCCTCTGTGTACTTTTCTTTTTTTGCAAGTGAGGAAAATCCATAAATAGAATATACACTTTTAACTAACATCTGTAGCAGTGCTAAGTGCCAGGCTGTTCATATATACACAGCTGTATGTGAGTTCAGATGTGCAAAGAAGGAAGTCAGCCATTGCCGTCATTGGGTACTGCCTGTGAGGGAGTTTCCATGGGTTTTAACTTGGTTTTCCTGGAAATTCTGTAGCAGTTGCATTTAAAATCAATTTTTATCCTTAAATGCAAAAATCATGAAGCAGAAAATTTTTAAGTTGAGCCTCAGGTGGTTTTTTTCTCCTTCCCAATTCAGTCACTCCTAGAAAGTACCAGACAGTGCATTTTTTAAGCAACATTCACTGGTAATCTCAGACCTAGTGAAGGGCAGATGTTTGGTTTCAGGCCAGTCTTTACCCTCTTCCCCATCCAGCTGTAGGAAAAACTCTGCCCTTGTTTGTGCACTACTGCTTTGACTAGGATGAGAGAGGAATGTGTAACAGATCTGCAGGGAATGTGGAGCTCTTTGCAATGAGGATCTCCTCTCCTGTGAGCTTATGGAAGGAGCAGACATTGCACCTCCTCCCAGTCATTCCATAGAGCATTTTCCTGATGGCAGGAATCCTTCCTGCATCTGAAGCTGTAGCACCTCTGCCCAGAGCCAGCTCTCAAAAGCCTGTGGGGAGAACTTGTGTCTATATGATGGAGAAAGAAGGAAGGAAAGCAAGCAGAACAAGTGCAGGCTAGGGTATAGGATTTGGAAGAAAACCAGTTGCTGTTGGATTGTAAAAGATGACATGGTTTCATTATTTAGTCAGCAGTGGGTCTTAACAGCCTTTGTTCAGTCTCATCTACAAGCCCTGGCCTTATGAGGCGAGTTTGAATTCTCCATCACTGGTGCACACTTCACCTGACTTCTTTCTCCCTCTGCTTTTCTTGCTAGTCTGTCCTAGGTATCTTGGTTTAGGCTGCAGGCCCAAATTAACCTTAATTTTTCCCATGTGACCTTTACACAGAAGGTAGGTAAAATGTGAGTATAATATGGGGATGTAAATGTGAAGAGCATGAAAAACAAAAAGTGAAAGGGAGCCAAACACAACTATGTAAGACTATTTTTCTCAAAGTGGTTTCTGTGCATGGCTGAAGCTTTGGTGAAGTTGAAAGTTGTAATGGGGTTCTTCTACCTGTCAGCCAGCTTTTCCCAGAAGGGATTACCCTCCAGCAAAAGACTCTCTTGCTGTGAGCGTAGCAGTTACACGTTCAGTGCAGCTCTCACACACCCAGTTTGCACCCAGGAGGATGCTGGAGTGAGTGAAGCTGGAGGAGAGTTGGTCAGTGCCCACACAGTGGTGCAGAGTGTGACACAGCCAGCAGGAGCTGTGCCCGGGAGCACATGGCAGCAAAGGCCCCTTTTACTCTTTGGAGGGCAGTGAGGGGGAACTTCTTCTCTTTGAGCTTCTGCAACCCTGTGTCCAAAGAACTTGTCACCCTCACTGTAACTGTTGCATCTTTCCCTGCTTCAGCAGTTCTCCAGAGAGCAGGGCAGAGACAGAACCTAAACATCTCCATGTGCTAGCAGTCGACCTGAGCAGATGGTTTGTGGTTTCCACTTTCAGTTCCTTCTGTTCTTTGCTCCCTCACACAAATGCAGTTAGCCCCATCCTTGGGCAGGTCACAGATTCAGGTAGTTGAAGAGAGAGGTGGAGGTTTTTGTTTGTTTGGTAACATCACAAAATATGGAAGCAGTGATGCTTTCTTTGCTTGAACTAAGGCAAATGCAACACAGAGCATCAGTGCTGGAGGAACTGGCAGAGCCCAGTCATCACAGCACCACACACCGAAAAATTATTTCCATCCATTTGGAAAAGAAAAAGAGTAAAGAAAGCTGGAATTCCTGTAACATACCAGCTTCACCTATTAACCTCCCAGCTAGTAATACAAGAATGCAACTTTGAAGAAAGAGATGGCACTTGGTTTTAGACAGTTACAGTAGAGAACATCAGAGAAGAAACAAAGCTGAGAGTTATCAAAGCATCTTTCCTACCACTGTAAAAGTGGAATGATTAATGTCCACAACGTTTATGCTGATGTTCTGGCAGAATCTCATTTATTAGATCTTCGGGTTTAGGAAATAAAATGCAGTTTCTGCTCATTGCTTTATAGCTTACACAGGAAATCAAGGGAGAGCTGTAAAACATTGCCCTTGATGGAGCTGCATTTTTCTGCTAACAGACTTAACTGTACTGTATACGTGAATATATGTATATTAAATGAAACAAGAACAAGATGTGATCTTATTGGGAAAGAATCCCTGCAATATCCCATAAGTTACATTCCCTCCACAGAGTACCTCAAAGCCTACTGAAAAGCTGTCCAAAACCTGGAAACACAGATACAGGCAGAGGGAGTCAGTTCCCAGCCTTACAAGCAAGCTGTGTTTGCCCTGTTGGTATTAGATCACATCCACACTGTATAACTACTATATCAGAGATTAAAAGAAGGTCATGCTGTATTATGAACCACTGTCTTTATTTTTAGGATTAGATAACTTTTCTCTTTTTTCCCCCCACTGATTCTCTTTATGTCCTAAGGGCAGATCCTTTCTCTTGGGTCAGGAATGTAGTAAGGCAGGTTTTCCTCTCTCCAGGATATTGTGTCTGTCTCACTGTGTTTAAATTGCCACAGAAAGCTCTTCTGAGCAAAATACACTATTTTCTTTGTACAAGAGCCAACGATTGACGTATCCTTGGGGACTTCTCTGTCTTTAGCATTTAAACATACAAGTTGGCTATGTTTAACCTATTGATAGGCAATGAAGACAACTACAGAATTTATTGCAAGAGAACAAAAGGAGAAGAGGAAAGAAAACTTTTTTATTTTTATTTTAACTTGGGGATTGAGAACTTTTATTGCTGTTTTTAATACAGAGAGATCTAAAAAAAAAAAATCAGACCTATATTTTCAGCTGGAAGCAGGGAGGTGAGAAGAAAACAATCCTGCTGGGTTGTGTCCTTTCAATTGACATATCCCTGCTTATTAATAATACAGTCTCAACGTTTAGAGAACCAGACTTCTCCAAGACCAGATGTTAAAAAAATGGTTTGATTTGCCATGGCTTGGTTAAACAGAGTTTGGAGCAAAAAGATGACTCTTGCTGAGGCTTATAGTAAATCCCACAACATGCAAATGTCCATTAATTATGATTGGTTTGACTGGTCTCAGACTTTGTGCATTCCTCACTTAGGAACTTGTATGCCCCAGGAGATGAGAACAGTCTCTTTCCATGTGTTGCACTGACCACAGATCTTTAATACATTTTTAAATATTACTCTAAACCTGGTCTTCTCCCAGTGGCAGCTGTGCTGGCCCAAGACAGCTGTTGACCTCAAGCATTTCTTACATCTGTGAGGTTCCTCTCAGTCTGCCCTTCACATGGGAATGCTCCCTCAGATGCTGGAGTCAAAGCAGCCAGATTAACCCAAGCCCTTCAGACTGAGGCAGGTGAAGAGGCAGTTTGTGAGCTATTGGGGCAGCAGTACTGGAAGTGCAGCAAAATCTTCCCAAGAAAAGGTGATGAGCTGTTGTGGAGCAGAACTGTGCAGTGTCTCAGCACAGCCAGAACATGATGTGATCCCCCCACATGCCACTTTCCTCATTTCTTACTATTTCTAGCCTCTCTTCCAGCCATTGGTTTCTGCCCTGCCATTCTCCTGTGCCTGTCATCCCTGTCCATCTACTTCTACAGGCTGTCACAAGTTATAAATCATCATCATTTTTCAGTTGACTCGGGCTTCTAATTTTGATCCCTCCCTTTCTTCAATGACTGTTATTGCCAGTTCTTAAGGGACAGAGATGGGAATCCAGAATGGCACAGTAATAAATGAGCTTCAAGCATGAATTCAGCTGGAGTGCTGACCGAAGTCTAATTTTTTTTCATATAATTATTAATCATCATGGACACAAAGATCATATTTTAAGTTTGTAAAGTAGTTAATGTTTTATTTCCTATTTTCCACATCCTTCACTCCTTTTTGAACTGTCTTTCTGACTAAAACTGTATTTATTTAGTGATCTAATTCTTCTTAATGAGTAAGAAAATTTTAGTCACATTGTAGTTATAAACACTTGCAGTTCAATATTTTTTATATATGTTTAATACTCTCTCACACGTAACCCCCCAACATCTGATTAATGAAATGTGGTATGGCTCTAGTCCTCATCGAGGTTTACAATCATGACCAAATCTAGGGGGAGCAGGGGGCTTCATTTGTCAATAGTGGAAAAATGTGAAAAATAAATGTTGAGATGGGTTGGCAAGATGATAGCTGGCGAGGTGAGGAGTGCAGTGTGCAGGGCTGCACAGGCAGGAAATCTCCCTGCGGAGCTTGCAAGCACCCGCTGATTTTAACGGTGGCTCTTCTGTTTCAGCAAAGGTGTCGAGACTGTGGAGGTGCTGACCTGCTTTGGGCCAGATCAGCAGATTGTATAAATCATGGTGTTGATAATCAGTGTTAGCAGAGCTCGGTCACAACAGCATTTCTTAAATCTTCCCCAAAGTATGCGAGACAGCCAAGAACTCCCTCGGAATAACAATAAATGCAGCCAAAGGAAAGGCAGCAGCAGAGATGGTTATCTGAGCCTCTCCACAGGCTGTGCCTATGCAGAAGTGCACAGTGCTTCATCTATAGCTTCCACTGGGCTTTAGGAACTGCAACCAGCTTAAGCATTTATGCCACTGTAAAGGTTTAAAGCAGCTTAAGTGCTTCTTCTGTCTCAGGAACTAAAAATGGCTTAAGTACTTATGCCACCCAAAGGACGCGAGGTCAAAAGCGTACTCTTGACTTCTGCAGCAGGGAGGAGACATTTGTCTCTTGTGGTGCTTTAGCCAGGTTTTGCCTGCAAAGTGATCTTTAGTAGGGAAAGGACAGATGGGATCCATACCTATTTTCCAGCAGATAGGAAATTAAAATGCATGCATGGGTCTAACAGAATCACAGAGGTTGGAGAGAGACTCAATTGCAGTGATTGGAATGTGTCTGAAAATTCTGCTGGGAATTTCACTCCACAGAGAGTTTTTTTTCCCTCCTCACAATGAGTTTTCTATTGTCACAGGATATTTCCTGTCTTACCAGGGCCTCTTTTGCATCCTGACTTCTTTACAAAGCTTTTGTCAGTCCATCTTGCTGTGGATCATGGAGTTAATCTTTATCGAGATGTTAATGAGATGGTAGGGAGGCCTGCCTGATGTCATCTCTTAGTTGCCCAAATAATCTAAAATGGTTGTGAGAAGCTGTGGATTGTATCCTGGGAGAGCAGGCAAGCATGGGGACTTGCTTAAGTGCTTCCCTGTCACTTTTCTGTGATACTTTTTTTACAATCACTCTACTATCTCAGGAAGCCATGCAGGTCAAGAACCTCAAAAGTATGCACACCACTCAAGAACAAGTGACTACTTTCAGTAGAGACTTAAATACTTCTATGTACATGGGCTGTATCTTTCATGGACCTTAAGTCTCCACCTCTAGCATGGCCTTAGGAGGAGGTGCTATTTCTCAAGGTTTGTCACAAGGAGGGGTGCATTCACGAGCTATGAGGTACTTTGGTAATGGTCTCAAGTCCAAGCAAATGAGAGAGTTGTGATTAATCCTAAACAAGGATTGGCAAGTTTGAATTCTGTTACACTGTCTGGTGAGCTCTGGTGGACTTCACACTGTTCTGTTGGAGAATGATGAAGTAATTCATGCGAGCAGGTGAATAGGACTGAGAGGACCACTGAGGAGTGATGGACTTAACACAGTCCTGGAAGTAGTAATCAGAAACTTGGGAATAAAATGATAGACAGAATGTTTTAGCAGGGTAAGGGAAGAAATGAAGACTTGGTCATCCTAGACAAGACCAGAAGAAACCCATTTTATTTAATCCAACACATGAAGGCAGAGAGGAGTGCTGTCTGTCAGTTAGTAGGGGTGTGGGAGGGAGAGAAATAAACACCATAGAGGAAAGCAGAGCTATTCAAGCTAAAGGATAGTGTTGGCACAAGAACAAATGAATATAAATTGGCTGTGAATAAATCAAAGCTAGAAATTAGTTGTTAACCAGCAGAGGAGTGAGTTCTAGAAGAGCCTTCCACTGGGAGCAGAGGCAGCAGATCACCAACATACTTAGAAGATGAAGCTTGCTCTGTTCATGGCTGGGATTATGTGTAGCAGGGCTTGCCACAGTGAGAAATGGGCCTTATACCAGCAACCTTCCTTCTGTTTCTAACTGTATGTGGGCTTAAGGACAAATCTGTATCCCCTGTGCAAAACACCTAAGAGTGTTCCACCAAGTAACACTTTGCTTTCAGATGCAATCTCAGTTGCAGGTGACAATAATTTTTCTTTTGTTCCAACTCATTCCACTGGTATGAAGAGGCTTTCCTCCTGCTGTTTTACTGTGAGAGCACATTTAGCCTTTGTTTATGTATTGAATAGCTGACGGGTACCAAGCAGTCAGCTAGGATATACTTACATAGTGCTTTCTTCCAAAAAACATGTGGAGGAGGGAAATGGAACACTAAGATTATTGCAGATCCTACTTCCAGTGTCACCTCGTATCATCTGCTACAGGATGGAGTAGCACATACAGTGTGCATGGATTATATGAGAACATGTGTGATTTAAGATATTCTTTTTTAAATAGTGTTTCTTACCATGTAAGCATTTATGGTTTCAGGACACTGCAGGTTGTGCTCCCTGTTACCTCTGTTTATTGAGCTTCCCCAGTGGAGATGGCATGCCAACTTCAGCCTTGATTTTAATGAATTTGGTGATTTTTTTTTTCCTATGGATTTGAAATCCATCTCAGAGCTTCCTTCTTCAAAGCCAGGGCATTCTGAGACCAAAATCTATATTTAGGTCAGCTCCTTCTATTAATTTTAGAGTATTTTGCAACCAAATGGTAATAGCAACTTTTTTTTAAAGAGAATAAAAGAAGCCAAGACAGACTGAGGTTTGGTAATGAGCATTGAAGTGGCATGAAAGTGACTGGTATTCTGCAAATGACCCCTGTTTAGCAGATTCTTGGCACTGTGTGCAATGGGAGATAGCTAGTAAAATTCCAGCTTTTAGTGGGTTAGGGTTTTTTTCAGGTCAGAAATTCTTAATAATACAGAACTGGTCCTTCAGAGCCTTGTGTTGGCAAACCTGACGCTAGGGAATAGTGTCACTGGCTTTCATGTGCCTATTTACTGTAATAAGGATTACCAATATAAGTAAAACTTCCAGGTTTTGGGGCCTTCAAAATTAAACAAAAAGCCTTTTCACACCCTGAAACTGCATCAAAATTCAATTTCACCAGGAAAAAAAAAATCCTTCTGATCTAGTCCCTGGAATGTGACATTTCATGGGTGTAATAAGGTTACAAACAGATTATAAATTGAAACCCTATAAATCCTTATTGTACTCTACCAAAGCTTCTGCTTTGCATAATACTCTTATTTCTGACTGTTCTTTGTTTTACAAGCTCAAAACTATTCATTCCATCTCATAATAGAGACCAGGGAGCCAAAAACACCGTGCAAAATCCAAAGGTAATTATCTGAGTCAAAGAACCTGAATGCCAGAGTTCACAAACTTGTGAACTTTTCTAATTGCCGTTGTTTGCACAGTGAGACCTCCCTCTTCCTTCAAGCATGTTGTAAGGCTTGCATATTGTTTCTGCCAAATGATAATGATAAAAAAACAGATTTGGTTCCTGTTTTGTATTTGTGTAGTTCTGCAGATGTGTCCGTGGCTGATGGCTGATCAGTTTCCAAATCATAACTTGAGTGAGTGAGGGCATTTGCATCTGCCCTAGATGGTCAGGGTGACAAATGCTGTGAACCCCCTTTTACCTGAGAGCACTGCTGGTTCTGCTGTTGGCCTCTCGTGCTGATTGGAAGTCTAACAACTGTTTTCTTCCAGACCAACATTGCTTCCAGTATTTGGTCTGATAAAGTAAGGCAATTGAGCAGCTCACCTGAGAGCAATATAAGTGACCCAGATTGACACACGATGTAATGGGCTCATTTCTTGTAGGTTTTACCTGAAGGTGTAAGATCCACAAAAAGCTTGAATGAGATGGTTTTGCAGGTGAGCTCTCAGAGGCCAGTTGGAGCATCAGAGCCACGAGGCAGAGAGGTTTGATTGTAGGAATAGAATGTGGAGTAGGAAAGGAGTGACAGGATAACATCAGGACAGATGAGTATGGAGGGACGCAGTTGTGCAGTGACATGAGGGTGATCACAAGATATTTGACAAATGAGTCAGTGGTGACAGAAAGAGGTGAATGATGGAGTCACAGTCCTGGGCAAGCTTTGTCAGTCGCTGCAGTGAGCCTGGCCTGGGAAGGGAGTTTTATATCCATGAGAAAGGCCAGTTTTGGAGGATGCTCACGGAGATAAAGGCTAGAGGTCTGGAGAGCAAGAAGCAAGCTCATTTGCAGGGACAAAGAAAAAAAGTGTCCTATGGAGAATTTCTCTGTAAGAGTATCCATGGTCCCTGAGCATCCACACAGCAGGATGTATAGGGAGGTGCTGTTGTGAACTGATTGAACCAGCCTTGAAGTTTTTTGTATCAGATGGAAAGCCTGTGTCACACTCTCAGCTTTCATTTCCCTCTTGGCTGTTTAGGTTTAGCCAAACAGCTCACAGCCTGTAATGTTTACAGAAAGATTTGGCCAAGAATTACTTCAATGCATTGAGTTTTGTCCCGTTACTTCTTTCTCTTTGAAGGAAGCAGCATGGGCATTAACCTCATTATGATGCCAGTTCCCAGCACAGGCTGCCTGTAGACTTCTGGTTCAGGGGTGTGTAGTGTGAATGGATGAGAGATCTGCACTTGAAACAAACTCCTGCAGATTACATGTTGTACATTCTCCAGCACATCTGCGCTCTGCGCCCCATCACAGTGCTGAAGAAATGGCAATAAAGTTTCAGAAAGAGAAAGAGAGCAGTCATCTTTTATAGGCACTGCACATCTGTTTGCCATGGTGATGCTGCATAATTGTGAACATAAGTGATTTTATTTGGTTTTCTGATTGTTTTCAGGACTTTAGAAAGGATCGGGATTATCTTCTTTGTGTTCCAGTATGAACTACTGCGTTTCTGTACAGCTGGCTTTTTATGTGAGCTGCTTATGGAGTAGATACAGTTTTCATCCCTGTGCTGTGATCAAATACAACCTCTGGAAGGATTTTGTCTACTACCTTAATGGGAATAATCGCATTTGCTGAGAAATGTGGCCATCTAGTGGCACAGCTCGCAAGCTGTGGTACTGTGTACAAAGTGTATAAATACAGTCTTTGAGGCAGGGTTTCACCAAGAGACTCTGAGAGGATGAGTCAAGTAGCTCCTGCTGAAATCCCAGCTTTGAAAGTCCAGGTGTAGGGTGCTTGCTTTGTTTTCTGAAGCTGTCCAAGAAATTCAGACAAATAAACCTTGTAAAAAACCCAAACTGATTTTGAGACTGGCCGTGATTCATCTGCCTATTCCTACTCAAAAACGGAATCAGCAAGAATTAAATCCATATTATGATCCATATTAAATGCTCTGGAACGTAATGAAGGGAACAGAGGAAGCTGTTTCTGGAAGAGCAGAAGGTACACAGCCCTGGCCTGTCTCTGCATACTCTCACACAGATGGCACTGACAGTGGCAAGACATGTGATGTGCATCAACAGGCCTGGGTGGCAGGTGTTGCTCCCAGGGACTTTTAGTCAGAACCATATACTTGGCAGGGCCAAAAGCTGGCTTGATGGATTCTTCCATGCTTGGAGTTTTTTGTCACTGCAATGTGTAAGGTTTTGTTCCCCCCACAACAACCCAATACACCTACTGAAAGAACTTATGGGAGGGGCAAGCGAGTTAAAAAGTTTTGGTGGAAGTTGGTTTAGCAGCTTGGTGGCTCCTTCAGGTTGGAGGAATATTTTAAAGGCCTGGTTTTGTAAACCTTGTCTGTGTTGAGTGGCACTTGAGCGATTCTTCCCTCGCCTGAGAAAGTGTTACTCATTGTGAATCACACAAGTGGTGCTGTGATTATCCAGGATCCATTTAAAAGCCTGATCCAAAGCCTGTCCCTGGAAACACATCTGTGGGCTTTAGTGGACTTCAGTGAGGTCTGTAATTTGAACCCCATGATCACTTTGGAGTGCAGATAACCTTCTTACTCTTCTAGTACTGCAGGATCCTGGTTCACACCTGAGCCTCTGGTGCTGTTCCAATTGAGGTTCCAGTAAGGCTGGTGAGAAGTTATGTTTCTGCTAAGCTGTAATCCCTCTTCTTCCTGAACAGCACATAAACAACGACCACATACACGGTGAGAAGAAAGAGTTTGTGTGCCGATGGCTGGACTGTTCCCGGGAGCAGAAACCATTCAAAGCCCAGTATATGCTGGTGGTCCATATGAGGAGACATACAGGGGAAAAGCCACACAAATGCACTGTGAGTAAAAGGGGCTGAGCTCCAGGCTTGGGCAGGGGAGAAGGGGAGATGAGGCTGTGTGGGCAACAGGGAGGTGCAGATGCTGCATTCTCTGATGTCTTGTCCATCACACATTTATTGAGAGAAGAGACTACTGTGTTTGCTTCTTAATCCAGCTTGCCCAGGTGACAAGCAGTTTAGGAGAGGGGATTGACTGGATAATTTGGCCCACTTCCCCAAGTTTAAAGGTCAAAGAAGCCCCAAAAGGAATTATTAAGTAGGGCTTAGTTTGCTTAATTATTTAAAAGCACTTTCTCTTACAGAGCTGTTACAAAGTGCCTAATGGCATTGCAATGCCTTTCTTAAATGAGGTACACAAATACTGTGCTCCCCTGTAAGAGAAGATTTACATAATGCTGGGAGCATTTTAACTTGAGCTGCAAAGGGGTTTGCCAGGGTAAAATTAAAATCCAACAAATCAAAAAAAAAATAAAAATTACACTGGGCAAGGTTATGAAGGGTTGGAAACTTTCTAAACTTTTATAGGTCAGCTTTTACCATTTCCTTCAAGTCCAAAGATTAAAATTAATCCAGGCTTACTTCTTGTCTGCAGTTTGAAGGTTGTACAAAGGCCTACTCCAGACTAGAAAACTTGAAAACACACTTGAGATCTCACACTGGAGAGAAACCATATGTGTGTGAACATGAAGGCTGCAACAAAGCTTTCTCCAATGCGTCTGACAGGGCCAAGCACCAAAACAGGACTCATTCCAATGAGGTAAGTCAGTGCAGCTTAAAAAAAATAATAACATTTGGCATTAGACAGACTTACAATGTGGTCATAGCAATTTATTACAGAGGACAGGCACCAAAACCCTCAGCAGCCTGAAAGGAATCTAAGGTCCAGACGACTTTTCCCAGCACAATCATTCCTATGTCATATGGACCTAGAGAGGCTGCAAGTCATTTATTCAGTGTATGAGAGGTTTGAAGGGAGAGTCTAATGGCAACATACACGTTGACCAGGGACGGCTCCTGGTTTCTCTGGAAAGCTGGGACCATTTTTTCCTCTGGAGCTGAGGGGCTGGCCCAGGGTCCATCACACGTCCCCTCACTCGGGTCGGTGGTGACACCTGGCGGCAGCCAAGCTGGAGCTCCCCTCATCTCACAGCCTCCTTTTTGGCTGCTAGAGACAGCTGTAGAGGTTTCCAGGGTTGGGAAAATTTCAGTTACCCCATAAATTCTGAGTTATGCCTTTTCCTTCTTTTTCTGGGCTATTTCTTTCTTTCTTTCCATCCTGAACAGACCTGATAGAGTAGGGATGCAGTGCAGGGAATTTGATCTTTCTCAGGCAAACCAGAGACAGCCATCTCCAAAACTCTTAGTATAACACCTCTTTATAAGTTTTTCACTTTTTTATATTTCCTGTTACTGCTACCCCCTCTTTGAGGAATCACACCATCTTTATGCCTTATCCCTGTTTTATTGCCCCTTTTCAGTTTACACAGGGAGTCACATCATCTCAATCTCACATCCTGGAGCTCACTCTCTCCTCCTTGATCTGTCCCTATACTCCACTTCTAGCCCAAGCCTGGAAGTACTTGAAGAGCAGGACACACCAGCATGATGACTGTGTGGTGTGGAAACCGTAGCAGCTGTATCCATTTCCACGAGGCTTGTATCCTTCCCTAGCTGCCTGTCAGATCTGTTGCAGGCATTCACTAGGGCTGCAGAGTCTCTTGGGAGTATTTGTCATCTTCTAGTCTCCCAGTCCCTGCAGCATAACTCCTGAGTCATAGGGGAAACAGAGAGCACTTCAGCCCAGCAACAGTTCTGTGAATTGCCATCAAGGTAGAAAGAAGTTCACCAAGTCTCACTAACTGCTGACTGAGCTACTGAGCTTTTTTTAATTTCACTGTCTGAACCAAACTGTTAATTGCCTAATTAATGAGCAAGCTCATCTCAAACTTGAAGACATGACCTGTACTGCCTGTGTTTTAAGATTAGGATTTCATGCCTAACAGTAGGGCACCATGAAAAATTTTCTCATGTGCATCATTTCTGGTAGGTGCAGCAGCATCATTATTTCATACTGCAACAGTCAATTATCCTTAGGCAATGTATACTGTTGGAGTGCTGGGAATACTGGGGGAAATGCAGACCCAGTTCAGCACTTATTGTGGTGCTATTTTGCTTGTAAGTAGATAACCTATAGATAGATTTAAAAACATGATCTTGATGAGTTTATACCCTTACACATGTAAAAGAGAGCTACCTGGCTTTTAACATCCATAGCATCTTGAGAAAACCTTCCTGAGTAGCTCAACATCAACTTTAAATTGCTTATGATCAACATTTTTGCTTCTGTTCAAGTCAATGGGAGTTTTTATCTGCTGCCATTGGTGGGAGCAGGCTCAGGCCTTAGATAACCATGAAGAAGCTACATTTGTCAGTCTCCACAGTGCCATGTGTGAGCAGAGACAACCCTTCTGAGGAACTCTGCATGATGGTGTCTTCTTTTGTCTGGAGGGCTAGGATAAATGACAAATTACTTTAAAATAGTAGGGGTTTGGGCATTAATTCAGTAATAAAAGTGAGTGAATCATATTTTGTTTCCTGAGACAAAGTGTTTAGGGCTTAACTCCTCTTTCTAATCCTCTCATAATAGAAGACTAAACTATTTGTGCAATTATAAAACAGTAAATTTATTCTACATTGCTTAGTGAACTAGATAAATTCACAAAGGAAGCAGGTTTTAGAATAAGCCCTTAGTTGTGAGAGCAGCACTAATAGTACTAGTGCCTATATCACTGCAACATGAAAATGTTTATGGTACTGAATCCTGTGCTTTGACATTACACTGGGGATCTGAAGGAGACGGGAAGAAACCTCTTCCTCAGAGAATCATTCCTGAACAAATGTCCCAGAATGTTCTGGGTTGGGGGGCTGTTTTTTGCCTCTGAATGTCAAGGAGCAGGTACTGGGCCTACCATAAATAGGCTATCAAACTGCTCAGGGTGATGGGCAGGATATCAAATTAGGCCAGTCTTCATAAGTTGCCATAGCTCTGTTTTCTCCTGCTACAGTAAATAAAAGCTGTGCCAGTTCCTGTGGTGAGATGCTCTGCCCTCTGTAAACTATGTACCATTAACGAGTGCCTTCAAAACCAAGGGGAATTAGTAGGTTTGACTACATGCAGTCACTGTAGAGGCCAGGAATTGGATAACAAATTCCCTGTGAAAACATGCAACTCTCCCATCAGCTGTTCTCCGAGGAGCTCTTCAGGAGTCCCACATGGAATGAAATCTAATTTAAGTGTTTTCTCCCTTGGCAGAAACCCTATGTTTGCAAGATACCGGGCTGCACGAAGCGCTACACAGACCCCAGTTCTCTGCGGAAACACGTGAAGACCGTGCACGGCCCGGAGGCTCATGTCACCAAGAAGCAGCGGGGTGACATCCACCCCAGGCCTCCGCCACCCAGAGACCCAGGCAGCCACTCTCAGACCCGGTCACCAGGCCATCAGACTCAGGGTGCAATTGGTGAGCAGAAGGACCTCAGCAACACTACCTCAAAGCGTGAAGAATGCCTCCAAGTGAAGGCGGTCAAGTCAGAAAAACCAATGGTATGCAATACACCGTGCTGCTCCCTCTGTCCTTTTGCTTCTTGCAACCAGTTCATCAACCCTTTATGAAACGCTCAAGCCCCTAAACTCTAGCTCCCAAGATCAGATCGGCTTTTTTTTTGTTTACATTGGAAAATGTTTTTAAAGCCTAAGAAATAACAAATAAAAAGATTACATCAAGTCTGTGCAATATGCAGTAAGTGCAGTGTTGGCAACTCTCACAATAATTGTTTCTCATAAAACTCCATCATTTGGAATCATCATATTATGAGAAAATCACAGTTTTCATTTTTGAAAAGGTTTTTTTCCCCCCCTCCACTCTCCTGTTTACAGAAGAAAGTTAGAGAATGTGAATTGTGAAGGCTCAAAGCCAGAATGTGAAAAAAACCAAGTCCAAAAGACTAAAATGGTGATATTGATGATGAGAATTTTTGGAGAATCTGGGGACAATTTTAGGGGCTTGACGTTTTTGGGTCATGGATCAAACTGAAGCAAGATAATCTGATCTTTCTTAAACAGCAGGAGGAGATCTTTTGATAATATTTGATCTCTATTGTGATATGACCTCTTAAGTAAATCTGATACTTAATTTAACTTGAAGTTAACCTAATTCCAGTTTAAATAAATTGAGCTGAATTAAGAGTCTTTTCAGGTTTTTCACTGAATTACCTAAATGTATTGCATTATATCAGTATATCCTTGAATGTTGAAAGTACCTTACTCCATTTTTTAGCATGGTATCTTAAATAAGTTATTTTTTGTATTTGCCTATATTTCATGTGCCATCTGTCCTCTCCATGGGGGTTAAAAGGCAGGCACTCTGTCCACTTCCACATCTGGGTCTACGATTCATCTGGACCCAGTCCTTGGGGACTACAAATATGAGCTTTCCAAATTCTGCTCATACTGTTAATCATGCTGCAATTCAAAGAGATTACTCAATGAAACACGAGTTACCACTACATTGTGCCTAAGGCTTATGCCTAAAGTGAAGAGTATTAACCCTGCATTTAGAAATTTTCAAGAGCCCAGAGTTGGCTCCCACTGAAGTCTAAAGGAAATCTTTTGCTGCCTTTGGTGATAAGTACCTTAGATTACAAAGGATCAAACCCCATTCCCCTCTTGCTTAACTAGGTAATTCTGTAGCATTATTGAGGAATGTTGAGTGTAGATGTTTTTAACATAAAATTTGCAGGAGGGGGGTATTAATGCTGATTACTTACATAGTATTAAATATTTATCACTGAAAAATACCTTCTAAAAATATATATGTATTTTCTGCTCTTCATTGCTTGTATGAATTAAGATATCTTTTCTGTTTTTCAACTAATCCGATGTCTTTTCTGTCTAATGCTCTTAAATGTCTTGTTCTAACTTCCTAAGGACAGTGGGTAATAAGGTGAGGGCATTTAAACTTTTCTACTGTTTTTCTTATTGCAACATTATTTTTGTCTTTATTTTAGCCTTCTGTCTGTTGTCCAATCATTCCTCTATTTAGTAATGTTCAATCCATCAACCTCATTCCCAAATGTAATGTTCTGTGAGAATTTTGCAACACTTGACATGTGAAAAATCTGGCTTATATTGGTGGAATGTCTTCAGAAATGTCTTTGTTACCTTCCCCTCTAGACAAGACATCCATTAGTTTCTGTATGGCACATTTAGAAATGTATGTTCCCTATAATACAGTTCTTAGTTCTATAACCTACCTCACTGTGATTTTGAAATGTGGCTACAAGAACAGGCTTCTGACCATTATTGCCCTTCTTCCATATGGAAGCACAGAGCTATTGTCCAGAATTACAAGCTCTCTTCTGTATAATAACTGTTATTTCTATTCTTGTCACCAAATCATCTATGGCCAGGATTTGGAAATGAACTTGCCCAGTGTGGCCTCATAAATTCAAAGTATCATTGTTCAAGTTAGACATAATAAAATAGTTATTGCATCTTAATGGACTCCTCAGGGGCATATGAAACTACAGCAGTGCCTTGAATCCGTGTCTGCATTCACTGATGTTAAAAATGAGAGCCATCACCGCTACCTCAGAAATTGTAGCTAACATTTGTCAATAAAATGTGCATAAAAACCACAGGCTGTCAGGAAAAAAAAAACAAAAACAAACAAACAAAACAAAACAAACAAATAATAAAAATAAAAAATAAAAAAACCAAACCCACAGCAGAAAACCCAAAAGTGAAATATTTACATGGAACTGTTCTTGGGAGCAAAGTGATACTGCATGCCCCGCTGATCTGTGATCACACGGATACACCCTACAGTGAGATATTATGTCCAGAGACTTCTGTCTGTGTTGCTGTCTGTTTTGTCTGTCAGTCTGTCTGAGTGTTTCAGTTTGTTAGAGAAATTTTCCCCTTCTTTTGCAAGAACTTTATGAGTGTAGAAAATAAATCAAGCCTGTGTTTACCCACAGCAAGAATTCTACTAGAGCAGCAGGGAACACTACCTGCTAAGAAAGAAGAAACTATTGCAATGGGTATAGAAATACATAGAGTACTTAAATTCTTAAATGAAAAATCTGAAATTCTAATGAAGCAAAGGATTTGATTCAGTAGACCATGGCCTGCTTGATTCAGAGCAAAGGTGGTATAAGTTAGGTGTAAGAGGAGGTGTAAGTTAGACCCTAGTGCTGCCGGGGTGACAGGATGCTGATAATAGGATACAGTATTTTTTGCACTGATGCTTTGTCCCTGTTTTATCACACGCCAGCATTTCAGGCCAACCACTGCTTGTAACAATGAGCCTTAAGCTTGGAAAATACTTACATTCTTTAGCCACAAGTCTAATTAAAAAAACTCAAATTCCACTGTTGTTGGAGTCGTATTTGTTTGCTTGCTTGCTGCAAGCCTAGCAGTTTAAACTAGACCTTGTGACATGGCTGAAGTATAATTTGGTTTTTTGAGCCACAGCTTTCAGTTGGGAACAGCACGTTCCAAAAGTATCCATCCATACATGCTCACAAATGACATGAAGTGATAGAAGCAATTATGCAGATATAATTTATACTATCAGTAAGATATTAAAGTGGATTTTAATGTTGAGTTTTGCACTGACATTGACTGCAGATAAAATCAATATCTAGGAAGCCTCTAAATGAACAATCACTCTCATCATTTAATAGTAAACTTTTCTTTATATTTGGTTTTGACTCCATTTAGACCTGCATTTGCTGCAAGTGGTCTTGTTAACATTTTTTGCTTAATCCTCACTTTCTTTTGTTTCTTACTTCACTCCAACAGACATCTCAGCCAAGCCCTGGTGGTCAGTCTACATGCAGCAGCGAACAGTCCCCCATCAGCAACTATTCCAACAATGGGATCGAGCTTACTCTGACCGGTGGTGGTAGTGTAGGAGACCTCAGTGTCATCGATGAAACCCCAATCATGGACTCTACCATTTCCACAGCCACCACAGCACTTGGCTTACAGGCCAGGAGGAATGTGACAGGGACCAAATGGATGGAGCAAGTGAAATTAGAAAGGTTGAAACAAGTTAATGGAATGCTTCCAAGACTGAACCCCGTTCCACCTTCCAAAGCCCCGACCTTGCCGCCTCTCATAGGAAATGGTGAGATACACATAACAGGGGCTGTAACACTTCTTGTCCTTCAGTTCCTTGCTTGCTAGCTCTATCTTGTAACCTTTGCAAAAGAAAAGTGCAGCTTATGGAACTCAGCAGCTGTGACCATGGTTTGTAAATTGGTCACTTTCAGTTTATCCCCTCATTGCAAGTCCTACCGCCCACCCTGAGAGAAGTCTGGTAGTCCCATGTTTTACAGAACAAAGGCCAGCAAGGGAGCCCTGCGTCACCTTTTAAATGCTCTATACAGTTAAAGGTTTGGACCCAAGATCATCATAATCCTGTCTTATTTTGAAGTGAGGCAGATGAAATAAACACCTTCCAGTTTAACGTATGTGTGTCTTTTAGATGAGGCCTTAGCAAAGCACCCTTTGCATATATGCACTGGGCTGCCCTTTAAATAAACTGTTCCCACACAAACAAATTGTTGTATGTACAGATATCCATGAATGAGAGCAAGGTGAGACTGAACTCTGAAGGTCCATGATTGTTGTCATACAAGGAGCTGCACATTGCCAAGATGTATGTCCTGCTGCCTCTACACTGCCTACAACGTGCCTGTAGGTCTCTGCACTCCACCCACCAGAAACAGCCCAGGTTTTCTGAAACTCATTGAATAGAAACTATGTAAAATTAAGAAATGTCTTCTGTTTACTTCAGAACAAAACAAAACAAGGAAACCAGAAAAGATGTTTTGCAGTTGTTATGAGTTATTTCAAGAAGTCTTAGAAATGACCTTGAATAGCCTCCCATTTGTCTATTTTGCCATTCCATGCAAGTGCCTGTCCAATCATATTTTGCCTATAAAAAACCCCCTTACAAATGTGTCTTTCTGGCACATCAGCCAGGGTAGCTGCACTGTCGGCTGGAGCACTATACCAGCTGATGACAGTTTGTGGCTATGGCCTATAAATTTCGTGCTGGGATTCACACTGAAGTGTTACCCTTGAGTCTCTGAATTAGCTTTTAACCGAAGCGCAGCTTTTATCCCTGCTTCTCTCAAGAAAGAGCACTACTGTGATGATTCAGTCTCTCCCTCTATACTCCCCTTACTTCTTCACTGGGTGTTTTTTTGGGTGATGCCCTTTTGTTTAACTGTGAATTTTACCTCCAGGTACCCAGTCGAACAGCAGCTGCAGTGTAGGAGGATCCATGACTATTCTGCCGAACAGGAACGAACTTTCAAGTACGGACATCACTGTGTTGAACATGCTGAACAGGAGGGACAGCAATACTAGCACAATCAGTTCAGCCTACTTGAGCAGCCGCAGGTCCTCTGGAATCTCACCTTGCTTCTCCAGCCGGAGGTCCAGCGACGCCTCCCAGGCAGAGGGAAGGCCGCAGAACGTGAGCGTTGCAGACTCCTATGACCCCATCTCAACAGATGCCTCCCGGCGCTCCAGTGAAGCGAGCCAGTGTGATGACCTGCCAAGTCTTCTCAGCCTCACCCCAGCCCAGCAATACAGGCTGAAAGCTAAATATGCAGCAGCTACTGGTGGACCCCCACCAACTCCACTGCCTAACATGGAGAGGATGAGCCTCAAAACAAGGATGGCACTCTTGGGTGACTGCAGGGAGTCTGGAGTATCTCCACTGCCTCCAGTGAATGTCCCTCGAAGAAGTAGTGATGGAGGGGCAAATGGTTACAGCAGGAGGCATTTTCTGTCTCACGATGCTATAGGAAATGGGACAAGGAGGGCCAGCGATCCAGTAAGAATGGCTTCTGACAACCTCTCTGTCCCTAGAGTCCAGCGTTTCAACAGTCTTAATAGCTTTAACCCTCCTGCTTTGCCTCCATCCACGGAGAAGCGCAACCTCGTTCTTCAGAACTATACCCGTTCTGAGGGCGGCGTCTTCCGCGGCTTCAGCTCCCCCTGTCCTCCCAGCATCAGTGAGAACGTCGCCCTGGAGGCTGCTACGATGGAAGCAGGTGGCAGCCTGAATGATGAGGATCTCCTGCCAGATGATGTGGTTCAGTATCTGAACTCCCAGAACCAGGGCATGGTTGACCACTTGTTGAACAATGTCCTAGACAGCAACAAAATGCATCACAGCTCAGTGTTAGGAAACAACAACCCCAGCAGCTTTGACCAAGCTGCTCCACCAAGCAGTCAGCAGGTAGGTTCTGAGGCAAACAAGAGTGATTTGCCCATTCAGTGGAATGAAGTGAGCTCAGGAAGTTCTGACTTACCTCCTTTGAAACTGAAATGCGGTCAGCGTTCGGCGGTGCAGCACAATCGGGCCTTTGGACTGTATAACAACATGATGGTTCAGCAGCAGACCCTGGAGAGAAGCAACATGGCTCAGCAGAATGGCTATCAGAACCTGGTGGAGAACAACAGTTCCTACAGTTTACAGCAAAACACGGTTCTTGGCAGCGGAGCCAATAATTCTTTCAACGTGCAGCCCAACAAACCTTACAGTGAAAGCATCAGCAGGCAAGTGATGATGTCTGGGGCAATGGACAATTCCTGTGGCGTGACAGTTCAAGGGCAGAAGCTGAGAAGCAGCAACGTGCCAGTGAATGGGAACCAGCAAAACTTCAGCCATCCCGTGGTATCCAGCGATCAACCTGCCAGTTTGGTAAATGGGATGCAGAACAGGAATATGATGGAACAGGAATATTTGCAAAGCCAACCAGTCGGAGGCAGTGTTCATTACCAGGGAGTCTGTCAATCCAGTCAAATGATGCTAGGGCAGGTTAGTCCTACCTCACAAAGCAGCCCGTATCAAGGGCCACAGAGTTGTCCACCGGTGTCTCACACCATTGGTAACCAGCCTCTAGGTTTGTTGGCAGCCAAAAGTTACCAGCCGTGCTCTAATTACAGTGGCAGCAGACGGCAAAACATGTTGAGAAGCAACCTGGCACAACAGCAAGGACACCTAAGTGATGGCAACCAGACATACAGGGTAAACAACATTAAGATGGAGACGCAAGGTCAATCACAGCAGTTCTGCTCTAACGTGCAGAATTACTCTGGTCAGTTGTATGACCAAACCACGGGCTTTAGCCACCAAGCTATGAAAACAGGTTCTTTCTTTGGTTCGGAAGCTAACTGCCTGCTGCAGGGGACTGCGACTGCAAACTCTGCTGAGCTTCTTTCCCCAGGGGCTAACCAAGTGTCGAGCACAGTTGACAGCATTGACAGCAACAGCCTAGAGGGTGTGCAGATTGATTTTGATGCTATCATAGATGATGGGGATCACGTCAGCTTAATTTCAGGAGCCTTGAGCCCAAGTATCATCCAGAATCTCTCCCGCAATTCCTCTCGCCTCACCACTCCCCGAGCGTCTCTTACATTCCCAGCTATGCCCGTAAGCACAACCAACATGGCTATTGGGGACATGAGCTCTTTGTTGACCTCACTTGCAGAAGAAAGCAAGTTTCTTGCTGTTATGCAATAGACATTAAAAAAAAAAGACACTTAAAAACACTAAAAACAAACTAAAAAACCCCAACAACAAAACAAACAAACACACAAATGACAAAAAAACCTTAGGAGATAACAGATGAAAAAAAACAAAGACTCGTATTTTTTAGTTGTGTATGTATTTTAGCAATCTCATCTCACCTAAATGGGATGTGTTTCAAGTATATTCCTTTTATGGAATAAGGACTCTGAAAACCCTAAAGTGTTCTAGGGAGAAACTGTCTTCCATTTCAGTTTGAATCAGTATTGCTACACCCATTCCCCTTCTCTCTCTCTTTTCACCCTCTTCCTCTTTTTGAATGTCTGTATGCTTCCTTTTTTCTTATTTTTTTTTTAAGTGTAAACTGATATAAACGTGTGAAGTGCATGTTTTTGTTTTGTTTTGGGTTGGGTTTTTTTAAAGAAAGGTCTGATTAAATGACTTTGCAATTTTGTTACTCAAAATAAACTAGGCCTTGTAAAACTGTTGCAACTTCCCCCCCCAAACACATAGGCACAAAATAACCAGGCACAATGTGAAGTGAGCATGCAGCAATGAAATCCTCTCTGGATGCACTAAATACATCGCACTGAGGTGGACAACCCCGTTCAGAAATTCACTGCCATGGTAGTTTCCCTAGGCTGTAGTTTCAGAGCCATGGAGCACAAGAAATTAGGAGGTTCAAGCAAATGAGAAACGTAAAGCCATCAGCCCTTTGATCCCTTGAAGGTTTTTGTAAACACACACAGATAACTGTCACTGCCTTGTGTAATGCTGCTGAGATTGTGTCAGGTTTAACCCATTTTGGAGGAAGGAGCAGAAAAGCATCCTCAGTCCAACCCTCTCCTTTGGCAATAGTTACTATTCTGATTTTCAGCCTTCTTTTTTCATGATTGGCTTGTAAACTTATGGGCATGTTTGGTGATTGGGGCAGTCTGTAATCCCTTCCTTGCATACCAGGTTTGTGGAGAGATGATCAGCATCTTGTGGAGTATTTCATAGAATGCAATAACAAACTTGCAGTGCTCCATACTGGGTGCTTTTTTTTAAATGCAAGTTAATAAGATATCAAGAGCTGCTGATTCTTACAACCCCTTTTCTAGGAGAACTGTCTTGTTCCTCCCTTTTAGCACACACAGCTTTGTGGGTAGATTGTATGTTTCAAAGTAAGTAAATGCCCATTGACAATGCACAGTTACAGCAGGGCTTCAAAAGCTGATGCTTTAGTCATGGCATGTAAAACAAGTAGAAAATTAATGGCCTGCTTCTCAGACAAAGTCAACAAGTCCCTGGTAACTAACCAAAACTCAGAAAGAGTTGGGGTGTGTTGCCAGCCACTCTCTTGGTGACACCAACTTGCATTTCATTCCAAAGCAAACCAGTAAGTGAATGCCCAGGCTCAGTAACACCAGCAAAAACTGGAGCTAACACACTGTGGTTGTGGTCAGATAAACTTTAGCCCAGTCAAAAGTAGCAGTAGTACCAGAAAATGATTTCTACAGGTTAAGAAGGCCATAGCACTCTTTTTTTTTTTTTTTTTTTACTGTAAAAAAAAAAAAAGGTGAAATACCAACTGATTCAGGTCAAGGCATCTGAGGAATGTGTAGGAATACAACCTCAGTGAAGCTGTTGGATAACATTGATCTATTAGCAGCTGTTAGAATCAGAGGAAGAAGCTGTAAATCACTAGGAAAACAGGAATCTGATGCTGGGGCCATATCTGGGATTATCACAGCACATACCAAGTGATTTGCAATGTGAACTGGGATGTCAGAAATCAAGACAGATGTAAATATCCTACAGCTTTTATCATCATCCAGCTCCTGTCCTTCTCCATATCTTTAGCAAGCATTTCTTCCTTCCCCTGTCTCATGCACACATATCCCCCCATCCTGCTCTTTGCCTTTTGCCAGTTCCCCTCCCAAGCTCCATGCCCATCTATCGTGGCCCTTCTGCAGTGGTCTCTGGACTGCACGGGGAATTGAGCACAGGCCACCATGGCAAATGGTTGGTTTGCTGTTGCAACATGGCAGAGCTGCTCCCTGTTCTGCTCCCATTGTCCAGAGGCAGCCCTATGGACACCACTGCCTGGATGCAGCCCTTGCCCCTGCCCTGCTCCCCAGGGGAGGAGGGACACCTCCAGCCAGACAGGTCACCAGGACAGGAAAGATGTTGCCATGGCCACACTGGAAATTGCAGCTCTGTGATGCAGCTCATACCCCTGCAGAGAAACAGCAGCATATGCAAGAGGAAAGGCTCTGCTGGACGTGTTTCAGATGGTTCTCAGTAACCAATCACTGGCTGTTTATTAAGCCATCAATTACATGTTTATAAACAATTTCAACGGGGAGACTTACGACCAGCTTGGGAGTAGGTGGCTTGGGAGAGAAGAGTTTTATTGTTATAGAACCAATACATTGAAAAAAAAAATCCAACCAAACTATTTTTTTAAACTCAATTTTCCAGTTCATAATTGTATTTGCTGGTCCAATTGAAGCTGGGAAGCTATTAACAGATGTGATCCATCAGAGCTTAGAAGGAGCCATTCATATTGCTCAAGGCTAAAAGGGACTGTTTTGAGTAGCTAATTTGCCTTCCTGGATTTGACAAACCTTCGTCACTCACTTACCCCCATCTTGGGCCAACAGTGTGTCTTGGCCAAAACCACATGGTCCAGAAAGGCATCCCATTTTGATTTGGTGAAGTTGCAGAACCAGAGACTCCACTGTAGCCCCAGGGAGTTTGTGCAGATGGTTTATCCTTTTCATCATTAAGCTTTTGTGCCACTTCTCAGCTTTCAGTATCTTCTCATGCTTTTTGGGTTTGTGCTGAAGAGACTGGTTTTCTTTCTGTGAGGGCAGCAATACATTGGAGCCCAGCTATCTTGAGTTTTGGTTTTGCTTTGGTAAGGTAGACTGAGCTCTCTGAGCATGGCACTGTTAGGCTGGACACCAGCTTTCACTTAACCTCCTTCTCAGTGTGTGGCAGCCTGGGGAAAGTCCCACCAACACAGCTCATATGTTTACTGGTACCCCTCTATTCCTGCCCTTCCAGTTCCAGAGCCAGAGCTTGCTTTTGTGTTTCTGGAGCATCAGTTGGCATTGCCATAATAGTTGGAAACCTGCTGCTCACCCTAGATAACTAGAAAAATGCAGAAAATACTGTTAATTTCCTGTTTTAAAAGCATTGTAGCCTGAGTCAAAATCACCTTTTCTTCTGATGGCTCTTGTGGGAGTCTTCCAGATTTGTTGCTATTGGCCTTGGGCACCTCGGCCTCGCTCAGCCTGCGTGAAGTGTCTTTCTCTGGGCAGTTCTACTTCCCATGAAGCAGGAATTGCCAGGGAGAGGTCACCCCTCAGGTACACCCAGGTGGAGGAAAGGTGGTTTTGCAGAGAAGTCAGTGAGCTTCCTGAGGGGCCTTGCTGGTGAGTACAATGGCATCCACATGGAAGATGAAGTTGCTCTTTCCTTGAACAGCCCCAGCTGGTACGTGCTCACTCACTTCCAGCCATCACCACCCCCAGCCCACTCTTGGTGAGATGCCCAGTCGGTTTGCCCACACCTCTTTGCCCACCACGCTCATCCTTCTGAACAGCAGTGTTTATATTGCAATGTATGTGCCTTACTTTGTGTTGATCCTGTAAAAGAGAGGGACCAAGATGTGTTGCCAAATTTTCCCCATGAAGCTGTACTCTCCATTTTCAGCACGTACCACTGTTAATAGTGTCTGAAACGTCTTGTAAACCTCTGGTATTCACGTATTAATTGTCCTTGGATTGGTGGAATGTCTCCTATGAACAGTTACTGTTGTCAGTCCTGCAGATGTGTAAGATAAAAATGTGTTCTTTCTTTTTTTTTTGTCTTTTTTTTTAGTTGTTTTTTTTTTTTTTTATAAAGCTTGTAATCCTTTTTTTTTTAAAAAAAGAAAGAAAATGTGTAAATACATTTACATATGGTAGGAATAGTGTTGGGCTCTTAATGGGCCTTAGTGGTCTCCATTTGATAAACCTGCAGTTATGATCTGATGTTTCTCGAGCCTTAGGTTGATCTGAAGGGTCTGTAGCACTGTGTACATATAAACTGTACTTCTGCTCTCAGAACCACTTAGCTCTTTTGTAACAAAGAAAAAAAAAACAACAAAAATGTTTCTTACAATGTCAATAAAAACAAAAAAGCCTTTGTACTTAAGTTCTTCCCTTTCAGCTTTTAAAATATCTCCTTGGGGGAGGGAGTCATTCCCATTCAGCCAGGGAGCCTGGTTGCAATCAGCGCGGGTACCGCTTCCACTCGCGGGCGCTCGCTTGGCTTCTGCTGCTCCCCAGCCTCTTGCTTCACTTCATTCATGTTTTAAAAGCCATCAAGGCAGCAAAACAGGGCGTTCAGCCACAGAAAAATGGCTGTGGGGTGGTGTGGTGAGTGGAGGAATAAGTGAAAATGCAGCATCACACAGGTAAAATGTTTGAAAAGAGGAGGGAGTCCAACCTGGTTAACTCTGCTGCAAGAGCAGTCGCTTCAGAGGTCAAAGCCAAGGAGGGCTGGACTCTGGGCTGTGTTTTCACACCTTGCTTACCAAGGGTCTCTTGGAAAGGCTCAGAGCCCCCATGAAGAAGCACAGGAAAGAGGAAGAAAAGCTCCTCTGGCTGGTTTGGTCTGTAGTATAATCCACTTTGGTCTGTAGTGTAACCCACTCTGGTGGGTTACTGCACGATCTACAGAAGAAGTAGGTGCAGTCTTCTTCAAAGCTGAACATAGTGAGTGTGCCTGTTACATGTAACAGTCATGGGTTATGTTGTTAGTTGTGGCAAACTATAGAAGAAGCAGTAGCACAGCTTAGTTTGAAGGTGACTGAGCTGTTCTAACTTTTAAGATCTTTTGTTTTCATTTTGTGCCCCAGCAAGACCTGGACCACTTTGCTGAACCACCAGTCCTCAGCTTCTGCCTTAGTCCTTCCTTGGCCAAAACAGGTGAGCTGTTTTGAGGGCCAAGGGGGGTAACTTTTCACTGTTATTTATCCATCTTGGTTTGGTTTATAGGTTTGGGGTTTATCGTTTTTTTTTCTGGGGGGGGTGTGTGTGGTGGGAATGATTCACTCTTCAGACATTATTAAGCCTTTGTCACTAAGCAGAGAGCTAAGAGTTTTGCAAGGGCTGGGGCATCAAGAACAGCTGTAGCATGCCCAGCTGAGAAGCCAGGTGTAGGGTATGGTAGGGTAATATGGTGGCCATATCTCCTGTACTGCACCCCAAAATCCTCCCAGTGCTTCAGCATCAGCTCATTTTGGAGCAGGTGGGGCGGGTGGGACAGTGGTTCCCCCCCAGCTTACTCCACCAACAGGAGGTTGGCAGCAGGGTTGAGGACAAGACTTGGACAAGGACATGGGGAAACAAGCAGGCCTGTGAGGATCAGAGTGTCAGCAGCAGGATCTGTGCTGACCACAGTGCACGTGTGTCAGGGGATTTTGAGTGAACTTGGTGTTTCTGAGCCTTCCTGGCTGCTGTGAGCATTGAGAGACAAGGGAGTCCCATCTCTGAAATGCTAGCACAGTGGGGAGATGCACACAGGCACCATGCCAAGCAGCATGCTAAACACACATCATGCCAAACAAGCATCAGCAGCATTGCTCCAATAAGGGAGCCCACGCAGGTGCACTGCCAGCCCCTCTCCCTGCTCCTTGTGCCCTGCTGTCATGCCATGACCTTTAACCATCCCTGTGCATGTTTGTTTTTCAGTTATAGCTCCTCCACTAGCTGAATCTATCTTGGGCTGTATATCAAGTGGGCAGGAGATGACGTGGGGATCCCTGTCCTGTTCACCACAGTGGTTGGTGGCTGTGTTGAGTGTGCAGATGCAGCTACTGCCAGGCAGTGGCAGGTCAGGCACCAGGGCAACAGCATTTGCAGAGGTGGGCACTGCCAGGAGAAGGGCTGGGGCTCTGGGGCATATTTCTGGTCCTCCAGCCTGATTTGAGCTTGGGCTAACGAAGAGCTCTATGTGCAAAGCTGCAGCCGGGGGCAAGAGGACCTGTGTTTCCATATGGTAAAACTCAAAATGATGCCAAGTCCTGAGGAAAACAAAAAACAGCAGGGCAGTCATGGTTTGTACAATCTAAAATTAGTGGATGCTGTTGATCTTTAGTCTTTGCTTTAGTGCCAAGGCGGTAAATTAATTAATTGAATTCATTAAATTGGTTTCTTACTTCAGAAGGGTGTGTACCCTGGAGAACTGCAGTTCCCAACGCCTGAAAAAACACAGAGATACACAGCAGAGCTCAGCAAGGCAGGAAAATCCCCACCACAGGCTCTCCACTATCCTAAGCGGGTGATGTGATGTTACTACACCCAAACCCAAGGGCATCACAAAAACTGCCAATTATGCTGATCCAGACCTGCCGGGGTCGGGGATGAAGCAGAGGGTCCACAGGGGAAAAGCAGGAGATTCTGGCCCAAGCTGCTGATGGCATTACTGGGTGTAACTGATGGCACTGTAGCCAATGTCTTTTTTTTTTTTTCCTTTGCCACTTTTGTGGGCTTGACTGTGCAATCCTTGTACTGTGTTTTCAAAGAGGGGATAATGGGAGGGAGAAGACTTATTCTCTGCAGGCTGAAACACAAGCTCTTTGTGTTAGGAACACGGCTTTGTTACATGATTAGTGCAGTGGGAGCCCCTAGGCACCACTTCCCAGTACAAACAACTAATATTAATAACTCATGCTAAAATTGCCTGCTGGTTAATAACCTGGACCTCTTTCCACCCTGAGAAGCACAGAACTGCTTTGTGTTTCCCCTCTTCATGTTCCCGCCATCTCCGCCCAGCTTCCCTCCCTGGCTTCACACTGGCTCTGTGCATTTCCCAGGGGAAAAAAAGGAGCAAATTTGGGCAGGGAAGAACCAACAGTATTTCACAGAAGGCCCTGCACCCCATACCTGCCTTCACCCCTTGCCTACTTCCTTCTCAGGCTACAGCCTCTTGCATCTGATGCCATGTCTTGCATGCTCAGTCCCATTCCACCCGTGTCCCGGGAATGGGGTGACCTGTTTCATGCCTCTCCAGGGAAGCAGCCGCCCTCCCCCCGAGCTGTCCCTGCTGGCTGTGATGTGACAGACCAACACTGTTGCTCGTGGGTGAGAAGCCCATGTGAGTCACACTTCCCTGCACAGCCACACGGGGGGTGGCTGCAGAGGAGTGGGGAGCGGGTGTGCTGGGCTCCATCACCCTGCCTGGCTCGGCAGGGCCAAGCACAGAGGCAGCACAGTTGGGCCCAGGCGGGAGAGAGAAGCGGTGGGTAGATCAGATGATGATGAACCATAAACAGAATCGTTTCCCAGGGACTGGCTGAGCTGCTTCAGCCCTTGCCAGCAGTGCTAGGATGGCTGTCAGGTCTGCGAGGCGGTCTCTAAGCCACCCTGCTCTTCAGAAAAACATTACTAATGTTCCCACGACCAGAGCAAGACAGAAGAGACAAATAACTTGGATAGCAACATGAAACAGTGGCAAAAATCTGGAAGACAGAGGAGAGACAAAAAACACAAAGAGGGTGGAATGCTCTATAATGACTGAAAAGAGCTGCAGATGGATACAAAACGGGAAAAGGCCAGAGTCAGAAATAGTAGCACTAACTAACTGAGCTGAATGACCCCACTCCTGATGTACCTGAGCACCCTGAGCTCTGCTTGACATGAGCAGCCAAAAAGTGCCTGGTGCCAGTTTAGCTGGGCTGTCAGCAGAGAGAGAAGGGCTGGAGTGTCAGCCAGCGAAATGCAGCAGGGAATCCTCTGCCCAGCAACCTCTCTGCTGATGCTGAAGCCAGGGCCTCTTCTGAGATGTGAGATAGCTACTTTTACTCACATCTGTGATCACAGCCTTTGCATCTTCTGTTTGAAACACAGCTGTGGTCAGAGGTTGCCTGCTGTGGGGTCAGATTTGCCTTTAGCAGCTCCATAGTTTCAGGAGCTTGTGTGCAAAACCTCCCTGCCAAGCTTCACTGGTGCAAAGGGCCCTGTTTTACAGAAAGCCCATGAAATTACAAACATTTCATTGGACTTTTCAGTGTGGAGGAGCTGCCAGTAGCAAAAAATAAATAAATAAATACCAGTCCTGGAGCAAGGCTTTGATTTACCCAGTTAAGTATGAGAACTGCTGAACTCAATACTCCTTTCTTTGTACATGTCCTCAGTCTTTTCCTTCAAGAGAGCAGGCTGGAGAGTGACAGGCTCTCCTCTCCCTGCTCCTACACCAGGTGATGCAAAATTCCTTACTTTCAAATCTGTATGAGCACATGAGAGTCAGCCCATGCCTGGCTGGTTTTGTGCTAAACCTAAAACTGAAGAGTCTCAAAACCCCAAATGCTGTTTGCAGTGTGCCCTGGTCAGCAGCATTGCTTAGACTCACCAGTGACAACTGTGGTGTGTTTGCTGATCATGAGTATTGGTCAAAGTATTTTTGCTGGTAAATGCTGGTCCACTGTGACGAAAACATCAGAGAAAGAAAAGCAGAGCAAAAATACAGCATTGAATTATTTTAAACACCACACACATTCAGCAAAACCGCGGTCAGCTCAGTTTTGAATCAGGGGCATCCTTGTAGGCTGCACCCATTTATGACAGCCTCAGGGCTATGGCAGCTGGCCTCCAGCTTTTCCTTCTCCACCCAGGGACCATTTTCAAGCTTTTTTGCAACACAAGAGAGGCTTCAAAACGCATCTGAGACCCTCAGGAGGTGAGCACCACAGCTGCCCCATCACAGCCAATGCTGGGAGAGCCGGACTTCAGCTCCTGGCTTTCCCGTCCTTCCTCGGGTAGCACAACTGGGGCAGGGAGCTGCTCCATGCCAACCCCGCTCCCAGGGCTGGAAAGCCCCGGCTTCGCCTTAGGGCAGGGGAGGACCGAAAGGCTGCCGTGCCTGTGTGTGTCTGCGGGGGGAGAGGGGGGAGTAGTGCAGCGCCGTCCCCAGACCGATTGCCGGGAGCCAGGGGCACGGCAGCGATGCCGGCCGAGGTGCCAGGTCCCGCAGAGGAGCTCAGGTCCCGCACGGTCCCGCCGTCCCTCCCTCCGTGCGCTGTAAAGTGAGGGAGGGTCTGGCGTGCCTGTGCGGGAGGTTTGTGCAGCAGCCCCGCTCGCAGCCACAGCGTTTGATGGCAGGAAGGAGGGGTTTCTCCTCGTCTCCGTCCCCCCACCGCCGGGGAGCGGGGCCGGGTGCCCGGTTGGTGCCGCGGGGCTGCTCGTTGCGCTGCTGCATCTCGCTCAGTTTCACACACAGGTGTTCTCGGCTCCATCCCACTTTGGCTTTCTGGCGTCTACCTCTCTTCCAGTAGTGTCCGCTGACTCTGAGGGCTCAGCAGTGCCCCTGCCTGCCCCTTTTCCCCTGGCCCGCAGCGAAGCCGGCAGGGTCCGCGGGAGCGGGGCAGGAGCCCTCTGTGAGCCCGGGTCCCCAGCCTGCATTAGCAGTTCGCTGCTGCCCCGCTGTGGGAGTCCCGGCTCACTGGCTGCGGAGCGGGGCTGCCGACCAGCCTGGGCATCCTGCTTCCCATCGGCGGACTCTGATCAGGGTCGCTGTCCTTGCGGGGAGTGAGAACTTTAACTGCCTGGGGCTGCACTGTAGGGTACGATGCGCTTCTCACCCCCTCCCCAGCCCCGCTTCTGGCCTGCACCAAGAGCCACCGCCTGGCAAGTCTTCGGCTGCATGTTCTTGGGAATGAGACCTCTGCAGCCTCCACCACCACCTTCCTGCCTTCCTTTCTAAGATGGTCAAATGTCATCCAGGGAGAAAGCACAGGAAAAGGTGGTGCAGGTGTCTGGCCAGGGCACACAAGTGTCGTTTAGTGCTAATGTTGCCCTTTCTCCCTTGCAACCTCTGGAGAAGTGAATGAGGCGTCCCCAGCAAACCTCCCACTGCTTGCAGCAGCAGCTCTGCTACGACAATGAATTTGTCAGCCACGCAGCAGCTTCTTGCAGATGCTCTAAGCAGTATTTGGGGATGGCAAGCAAGGAAAAACACAGTTTTGCCCTGGATGGGCCAGGGGTTGACAGGTTGAATGCAGTGACCTGAGCTAGCTGATAGCCAGAGAAGTAGATAATTGTGACTGTTGTATGTAAAATAGCAGGAGGAGCAGTCCATTTTCCACCTGCTTCCTAAGCAGCCCATTGGTGTCATTGCTACTGGGGTGGAGGGCTCTGCTGACAGAGCAGCATCACTCACAGCAGTGCCTGCAGCATGGTTTGCAGCCTCTCCCTGAGCCATGCAGCACTGCCCTCGAAGGCAAACCACCAGCCGTGGACAGCTTGACTTGGGAAGGCTCATGGGCCAGCAGCCCAAAGCAGTGTGGAGTTTTCCATGGTCAGTTATTGTGCTGGCATGGCTGGGAGCTGCTATTATTAGATGGCACATGAATCACCCACACTATGTGAGTTAGCAGCCTCAGCCTAGGCTGGGCTGGATTCTTATCAGAAAAGCCCCATTTACAGCCCAGACAGGAGCCAAAAGTGAGCAGAGCTCAGGAAAAACGTCTGCCCGACTCCTGCTTTAGCCCTGGCAGCTGCCTCTTCCAGCCAAGTGGAAGCAGTGGTGCTGGGGGTCTCCCATGGTCCTTACGGTGTGGCTGTGGGAAGGAATGGAAAGGAAAACTACAGCCCTGCTCATGTACTGCCAACTGCATGCTAAACATCACAAGAGAAAAAGCTACAAGGCCTGCAAACTTACCTGACTGCCTTCAGGCTTGGTTAAAGGCACACAAAATGTGTTTGAACGACATACAAAGCAAAACACTGAGTTTAGAAGAGTTAAATCCTAAGGTCCATGTGCCAGCAGGGAGAGAGGGAATCCCATGTCTCAGAGCTGGTGCAGAGGAAACATTTTGGCCCATGTGGATGAGGAATATGTGAAAGGAGGTCTGTGCCTCCTTCCCTCAAGCCCCACTCACACAGGCAAAACACTTAGGGCTGTCATGTCTGTGCCTTGGAAAAGTGACATCAACAAGCAACACAAGCAGCTGCTGAGCAGGGTAACAGGGCTGTGCAGCTGTAGGGCCCAAACTGGTAGATTAGCAGTAACTTGCTGGGTGCAGAGCAAATGAGAAAAAGGGAGCTGGAAACACATTTTCTTTTCTGGACGGAGAAAACACTTTGGTTCCTGTTTTGACTCATTTCAGCCTGGAACTGTAAGAAAACAGCCCAGTAAGTAACACAATTTGTAGGAATTGCAGCTGCTGAAATTCTCCCCCACTCTCCTCACTAAGTAATTTCACTCACAGTGTTCCTCATTTACCCTCTTGCAAATGAAAGTGCAGTCTTCAGGTCATCTTGTATGATTGTGAATCAAATGCATCAACAATAATATTCAATCATCAGAGCTGTGCTATGATCTTTGCACTTTCCTACCAAAAATAAAACAACCCACTATGTCACCTTTTCATGGGACAGGAAATACGCTTTTATATACACTGCAAAGTCACACCAAGGCACGTTGTGAAGAGCAGTGGTGTACACACCATTTCTTACAGCCTAACAAAGGAGCCTTTATTTAATAATGAGCTACTACAGAACAATACAAAGATTTGCTTTGTTCAGTGACTAGAAATTGTTTGCAGATTTTTTAGCCACCGGGAGTTGACAGTTCACTTAGGAAATCAATTCTTAAAGCAAGAGAGCCTACGTGCCTGCTTGGCCCTTGGAGTGCTGCAAGCCCAGAGATGCATGGGGTACAGTCCAGCTCTCTTTTTCAGTGGACTGAAAGAGTGAAACATTTCTGGATGTATTTCTTAGTGGAGAAAGCAGATCCACAGTTTCAGTTGTTGCTCCTCATCACCTTCAGGAGAGCTTCAAGCTTTTTAGCTGAACTACTGAATCTAAGGGATGAGACAACATACCTTGGAGCAAATTTGTGTGCACTGGTCACCTGGTTGTGAGGCAAACACACAGCTCAGGTGCCACAGAGGGCTGCGCTCTGTGAGTTTGACTCAGCTTTTGGAAGCCAAAAAAAACCCCACCTCATATCCTAATATAGATGGAAAGAAAGGTGTGCAATCACTGGTGTGATGCACAGCAGTGAGCCCACAGCATGGGGCAGAGTTTCTGCCCAGGCAGAGCAAGGGACTGTCAGGGAAAAAAAATGTGTTTTTTTTCTCCCTTTCTAATCCTTTCCTCTATTTCTATTAATAGGTATTGGTACCAATCCAGCCATGGCAAGCAGGCACATGGATGCCCTGAGGAATCCCATCCCATGTGCTTGTACCTCCTGAGAGGGAGGTGATTATCTGGGCCAGATTGTTTCAGGGGAGGTCAGATTGTATTGCTTGGCTCCAACATACAAATCCCACAGCCAGGGTGCTAATGAATGAGGAGCAAAGATGTTATTTTCCGGAGAGGGATTGTGGCCGGAGGGAGGGAACAAGAAGCAGCAGTCACCCAGGGCTGTACCTCCGTACCTGTGACCCGAAACCACCCCACCCTGGGGGTAATACAATTACCGGCCTGTTTTCTCACCAGGAACCTTTAACCATTTTGTTTGTCCCAGGGAGCTGCTTGTAGCAGGGTGAAGGAGAGGGAGAATGCTTGGCCCTTTAATTCCAAGCAAGGGCACTTAATGAATATGTCTCTCCTTACTTCCCAGCTTGCTTTCCCAGAAATATCCAAGCACAGAGCAAGGAGCTGCCTTGATACCAAATCCTTTGGCAGGTTTAAAGGCGCCAGAACTCCACTTCTGCCTAGGAGCCAGAGAAAGGGGCTGTCTGAAAAGTCCCAGCACAAAATTGTCCATCAGTGTTCTACTCAGGTTGAGGAACCCAAGTCCTGAGTTCAGGAATAGTCCTAAATGCCCATCTCAGCTTCTGAGAACTTCCACTCCTTTCCAGAACACATCACACATCACACATGTGTGCAAACATATCCAGACTTATACACACATAGGTTTGCGTCTTTGTTTTAAGAGAATGAAGTCACTTTTCTGGTTTTTCTGGGAGTGAAACTAAGGGCTCCTACAGCATCAGCCCCTCTTTGCCAGTCAATGACCTACATCAGGGTGCTGGAAATTCAGCACTTGGCCTGTATATTAGCTTCAGGGTAGCACTGAGCAGAACCAGTTGCAGCAGCTCTGAGAAGTCTCATCTCTCCCCTGTGCCCTGCTTCACACTGCTGGGCTCTGCTGTGACAGCTGCATGTGCCACCTCTGGTGAATGCAAAGGCAGCATCAGTAAAAGGGCTTGTGTTCTGGAACACAGTGGCAAGGAACTTGCCAAATGCATTGCCCCATGACATCACTTGAACTTTTGTTTGTCTCAACAGTGAGAAAGGAAAAAAAGTGGGGGGAGGAATTTGACTTGGAGCAGCTCCCTCTAACCATTTATTTACCTTATGTATATGCTTCACACTCTTACTCATGGGTTACAGTCATGAGTCTTGCGAGTTCTCAGCAGTAATCCCTCCACGGGGGAGCTGGCCCATGGAATGCTCAAAGCATTTTTACTTCATTACTTTTCTCATCAGATAACAGCATAAAGTAACTGCTGCATTTCCTTTCCCCACGTGTCCCTGACACATGTCGCATGGGAACTGCTCCTCAGTTTCAACACACAGCTCAGCACTAGGCCAGACAGCTGGGCACAGGGCATGGGTAGAGCTGAGCCATCAGGAGCTACAGCACAGGACACAGCCCATGTCCCATTGGAAGATGCCCAAGTGTCCAAGGCACTTGGAAGTGCTCTAGACTCACAGCTCTGCCACCACTGGTAGACATTATTTGCTCCAGACCTGCACTCAGGAGCATCACAAGGAGGTATGTGAAGATGGGATCACTGTATTGAAGTTTGGAAATGAGAGGTGAGAAGGAAAGGCCATGAGTGGAGAGGTAGCTGGTCACAAGCAAGTTGCAGTGGTGTCAGGAAGGCAGTAACTCTAGCCTGCAAACAGAAAAGTAGAGGTGCTTGGACTCATTCAAAACAAACATAGTCTTGGCACTATGGTGACATCCCACCGTGACTTTTATGGTCATTTTTTGTAGGCCATTTCCTCTCCAGCACTGCACTCCTTGTCTCCTGTCCCACAGTGAAATAAGCTCCCATTGAGCCAATTTAACCCACTCAGCATTTGCTGGCAGTACCCTCATCACAGCTTGGCCCTTCGGTCCCAGATCTACTCACTTGGTTCAGACGCCAGATAAAGGATGGGCTTCATTTAAATCTACAGAGCTATGCTTGGCCTCTCCATTGCAGCTCCTTTTACAAGCAAATAAGAGAAATGGGCAAGATTTGCCTGACCTGTTTTACACACTGACCTGGGGAGGGGATGACTCACAGCGGTGCCTGTGTTTCCCCATCTTCTCCTCCATAAAGGGAGCCTAGCGTGACTAGCTCAGATGGAGGCATCTTTGTTTAGTCAGATGAATCCCACCCAAAGCGACTGCAGCTGCTGGAGGAACGTGAGCTTTCTCATAATCGCTTCCCTTCCCCATAGTTTTGGGGCAGAGAGAATTACTGGAGCTGATGAGTCCTTGAAGAATTCCTTGAAAATTGCACCAAGTGCACTCAGAAGGATGTGTGTCTGCTTGCATCAGGCCTCAGTGAGGTTCCATGGGCTGCGAAGGTCCCAGGCTATAGGGCATTCAGAGGGCAGCTCCATGCTGGCATTACCATGTTCCCTGCTAGCGAGCAGCCAGAAAATGGGAAAAGCAAAGACAGTTGCAGAAGGAGAATCTCAGACATCTCCTGGGTTTGGACAGCTACTAAACTGGCGACATCCCAAGAGAAACAACTTCCGCTGTGTCCCCTGGCTCCTACCCTCACCTCCGCCTTCCTCCTTTCCCTCTGCTTTCTTCAGTCATTTCCCTCCTGAATAGAAACTTTTGGGAAACTTATTTCCTTGCACCTGTTTCAGCTGTGATGTAACTGTGGTAATAATTCAACCACTGTTGGATGGAAGGTTACAGGTTTTTTTCTTGATTTTGATTTTTTTAAATTCTTCTTATTATTTTATTGCATTATGGTTCTATTTAGAGATGGGCTCGGAGCAGAAATGCACAGGAAGAGCACTCCCACGGTTTGGGGAGGTTTGGAGTGGGACTCAGACCCCTTCATCTCAGCTGGCCTTCCTCTTGCTGAAGTACCAATCCAAAACCCAATGTCCAAAACTGAAACAGTTCAAATACAAGTTGTAGTGTGATTTCTGTACTCTGCCACTGTGGTGGGAAAAAGCAATGTGAAAAGACTTAAATCCTGCCATAGCATGAAATATCTTTCTGCACTCCTTGATGGGAAAGAAAGTCATTAAGGAAGGTTGGGAAAGCCAGCTCCTGCCTTGCCTCCCAGAAGCAGTAAATGAGACAACACAGAGATCACAGTTAATGGCAGTAATGCAGGACTCTGTCCCAGGAATATTGCCTACGTGGCCTTAATCCCTGTCAGCACATTTTAAGATCTCGTGTCCTTTAGTCACAGACAAAAACACACTTTTGGATGCGTTGTTTGGTATGACTAGATCCTCACTTCAAAGTCACATTTTGACTTCCCAGCTTTCAAGCTTGAAGATGAGCTTTTTTTGACCAACGGATTGGAGCTCACGTGCTGCACAGGCTGGTCAGTAGTGATGAAGCTTCAGTTACATCAATACAGCACAGTCCTCTGAAAGCAAAGCTGATGTGTACCACAGGTAAAGACCAGAAAAGACCAAAATAGGGAACTGGCTCATGCAGTGTGCCCTGGTGATTCAGATACTATGCTGCAGGGTGATAAAGGTGTCCCCTGAGCTTAGCAAGTCCAAGGGTGGTGCAGGACCACAAGCAGGTCCCAAAAAGAGAGATGTACTGCACCAGCTCACACCTCTCAAAGCATATGCCACATTTATTTCCAGTTCTTCAGAGAAGGTGAAAAAAAACCCAGTGATGCCCTAAAACACAGTTCCTGTTTTGTACTGAAGAAGAAAAGTCTTTGGCCTGTTGTGTCCCAGAAACCGGAATGTTTTGGTTTTTTTTTTAATCACCATGACAGAAAGTGACAGGAATGAGAATTCAGATGTAATAATCCAAATAAAATTTTTTATACTCATGCTGGAGAGTTTCTCTCCTACAGTGGCTTGTCTATTAAGATAACTGCCTGAGGTTATTTTACCACCTCCTGCCTGGCCAGTGTTACCCACTGTTAGGAAGTAAGGTCTCATGTCACAGCTGTATTAGAATTACTTTGGGAAGGTAGTGTCCTCTTACTGCAGTGTTGTGATCCAATGTCACACATCATCCCAAACCTTGCCTTGGAAAAGCTGACTGTGTTGCACACTTCAACCCTTCCTTGACAGAATTATTTTCCCAGCCACCATGTCAGTGGTCCTCCCCAGTGTTTCCATGTTCTCACTAAGATGTGTACATCTAGTGAGACCACCATCTGGTGCTGCAGCCCAGGGATGCTCCTTGCCATGCTTCTGCCATCCCCAAGTTCCATTGTTTGCTTCTGGGTTCCCAGAGTCAGCTGAGCTCTCTTAGCATCATTGAACCAGCAGCTATTGTGGAAGTAGTTACCACAATGACCCTGTAATCCTGTTTTCCGAGGCAGAGTCTCCTGTCCTGTAGGTACTGCCTGAACTCTTTGTTCCCAGATGTATTACTTTTCATTTAGCTAAATTAAAACACATTTTCTTGGATTGTGACCACTCAGCCAGGCAATTCCGATCCCTCTGTAACAGTAAACTATCCTTGCCATTATTTACTGGGCTGCAGGTGGACAGACTGAAACACTAGCTCTGCACGGGCTGCCCCCATTTAACTCAATGGACTGTTGATACTGTACCATAATGACAACTATTATGGTATCTGGGGAAAAGATTATTTCATAGCTGACTCTTTCAGCTGAAATATTCATCTCTTCTGAGATTTGGGAGCACATTTGGGATCGCTGAAGGAGTAGCATCTTTTTCTCTACAGCCTTTCTCATTGCTGCATGATAACAACCTCTCACTGCCTCCCCCTCTCCATTTCCTCTGTATGTGGAAAATCACAGATAAGAGAGAGAGAAGGAAAACAGATTTACTTCATTAGTTTATGCTCCGAGTCATGCAATGACAGAGCTGCTGAACTGACATCAACCTCTTCCCTCTCCAACCCACCACAGCTGCATCCTACCCTGAGACACATAGTGTGGCCAAACGGGGAAACCGAGGCACAAGAAAGATGGAAAAAATCAAACTGTCACTTTTGTAACACACACAAACTGCTGTGATGAGGTTCCCTTTGCAGTATTACAGCTCCTGGTACAATGGAGGTGGGTAGAGGCCTGGAAGACCTCTCCATGGCAATTTTAATGCCCTAAAGCAATTGCAGACAATTGCACATTCCTGTTTCCCTCCCTACTCTTTAAATCCACAGCATCTCCAATATGACAACAGGATAAATGCTCTTCCCATACAGCTCTAGTAAGGTCAGTAAAATAATCATAGGAATGAGTTTGATTTCATGTGGGGCAGAGCTCCCCTGAATAACCATGAGTGCTCACAACTCTGGCTCAGGTGTGCAGGAGCTCCAGCATTTTCATCCTGCATGGCCTGGATGCACTGCAGCCTGCAGAAGAGATGACATGGCTTTTCAGATCTTCTCCTGAGTTCCAGCTCGGAGAGGCTGTACAAATCAGGGCAATAAAACAAACTGAAGTGATCTGCTAATGGTCAGACCCCATTCCTATTCCCAGGATAGGATAAGCCACTGGGTCAAGGAGCTCACCCTGTTTGTGACATCATGTTAAGCAATTTTCCAGGAATATCACTCTTCTGTGACCACATCTAAACCATAGTGTTAGTAAGAAACATGCAGCCTTATAGAATGGGCTTGAAAAACAGACCACACTGCACTCTCTCAGCTACAGAGATGCATCATAAACATGGTGTGTGTGGCTTACCACCTAGTCTCTTAGCCCTGAGTTTACTGAATCAGAGGAGGGTGTCGTCATAGCACAGGCTGCAAGGGCCACTGGGCCACACGCACGTACCTTTCTTGTGCACGTTGCCTAAATCCCATTGATCAATGACTTCCTGCATGGTTACTGGAATGCTGTGGGAAGAGGCACATAAAATTCCCTGCTCTCATTTAGCCCTCCTGTCAAAGCTAGAGAAGTCCTGGCCCAACTTCAGCTACAAAAACATATGAAATATATCAGCCGAGGCTGAATGGAATAGAAACTGATGGCCAGTCCGGATATTGCTGCTATTTTGCTGAGGTTTACTTCCGAAGCCAGGGTGGATGATTCATTTGAGAGCCCAGGTGCTCATGCAATCGCCAGGTACTATGGTGAAGGAAGCCAAAGCCAGGCTAATCACTGTACATCCACTGTCTATAGACATAGCTGGCCAGTGGTTAAAGCACCACAGGAACGATGAAAAGCACAATTCATCTTCTAGCATTTGTACTTTTGTCTTCTTTTCACAGCTTCATCTTGGGCACTTGTGATGAAGTAACCAGAGACCTGCACGGGAGTAGAAGCCCTGTCCTGCAAAGGACTTCCAGATTTTGATATCTGGCTTCGTTTCAAACAAGAACTAAGAAGACAAAAAGTGTTCTGATTAAATGGGTTGATTAAAAGCAAAAAAGCAATGGAATGACAAATAGTTATTGATTGCTTCATCTCTATGGGACATGAAACACTTTAAAGCAGCCCACGTGCAAGAAGTTAGATGGTTAATCTTCAGAAAATCAGGTTCTTTATAGCACACAAACTGAGTGTACAAAATGGAGACTTGAAAATCCCTTAGTCACAAAAAAAGGCAGCCCTCACTAGAAACATACCATTTTGAGACATGGCTGGTGGAACTTTCATAGCATCAGACTGCACAAGAAACAGGTTTTCTTGTTTCTCTTTCTAAATAATTGTAAAGTTGGGGTCTTCTGTTCACTTTGAGCATCGTTTACTGTTTAAGTTCTTTAGGAAGGTGACAAATAAACCAGGAGAAAATGTAAAAAAAAAAAGAAAAAAAAGCAGGTAAAAAGGCAGGAAAAGGTAAAGAATATTGATGACATTGTGAAATGAAGAAATGCAGTGAAGGCCTTGACAGAAATAGTCCTTCAGTGGGGAACTATTAGGTTCCCCATATTAGAAAGACCAAGTTGTTTAAAAAATACATTAACAACAAAAGCGAATCCTAACAATGATAGGCAAAAGTTGCAAAGTTTATAATCTTGAAGCAGAAAAGGCTGAAATATTTACCTGTTGATTGTGTATTGGAAAGGAGCGGCAAGGACTTTACATGAGAATGCAAATTATCTTCCAGTCCATTAGGAAATGGGTAACTTTTAAAATTCAGCCACCTCTTCTTCTGCCTGAGAGCTGTGCCAAAGGGGTCTCAAGAGGCATCCTGCAAAGAGCTCTGCTTCAGAAATACCAGTCTGTAATATAAGGTTGGGCTGTAGGTAAGCAGAAACCCCCCGGGATGATACCTCTCTGCCCTGGGCTGGAAGTGAGAGGTGGGCTGGAGAAGGGGGGCTGAAGGAGAAGCAGGGCACTGCAGCCTTGTTTTCTGGCCCTGGAGTGCTGGCTGTGGCTGTGAGCCATGACTGCCAAAGGACTGTTAAAAACCTGCCAAAAAGCCACACAATAAATGGCAAAACTGTATCTGAATGAGAGACTGGTGGAGAGGCGTTTATTTCCGTCATCACAAAGAAGAGTCAGAGGCTCCTTGATTTCTGCATGAAGGACGGAAATGGTCCTTACTAAATCTTTCTCCATCTAGCAGAGAAAGCCATCGCAGCAGCTCAAGGAGGAGAACTCAGACCAGATCTAATGAGAGAGCTGGCTCCAAGTGTTAAGAATGAGAGTGAATAAATTGCTTAGAGAGGTCATGGATGGCTCTGTTTCCTGATGTTTTCATTGGCTTGGGTGAGGAGAGATTTCACACCACCAATTGAGGTCAGCCAAGTCACTCAGCCACTCTCCCTAGCCTCTCCCCAGTCCATGGAGAAAGGTAAAAGGTCCCACAGGGATGATTCAGTGTACCTAAATTAAGTGTCTGCTTTGAATTGCCCTCAGGAGGACCCATCTTGCTCTCTCTCCCACTCCCATGATTAGTGAGGGATCCTAGGGAGTCCAGGTGTGTGCCAGGTAAGCACAAAGTCCCACCTACCTTCTACAGATGAATCACTGCCAACAGGCTCTCTCTTAAGGTGAGGATTCACAGACTGCAGATGCAGTAATGACCCATAAAGTTAAAGCCCTGAATAGAGCACTTGCCCCAAACAGGACACAGAAAAGCCCAGTCTTGAATCCACGTATCAACTATTGGTTCAGTATTATAAATAGGCAACTAACTGATTCCCACAGTTTGCTTCTGGCTCACAAATGGCTCATATCACAGAAGAATTGAAAAGTCATAAAGCAAATGGTACCCACAGTGACTTGGTAAGCCCAGCCTGGTGAGCACTGTAGCGGGAAGCATTAGTGCACCAAAAACCTTGAACTGAACAAGGTCTAATTTCATTTGTTTCTATTCAGGTGAGAAAATATGGACTTTGGATTTGTCTGTGTTTTGTTTTGCTTTCAGGAGTGATGTGAAAGACACTTTTTTGGTTTTTTCTGTTCTCTTGTCAGCCCTCCACCGGGAGTGGTATTTTTCCCCCATCTCTGCAAACACCTATATTTCTTCCTTTACAGAGGTTTTGCCAGATGCCTTTTAATTTATTCCATCTGTCTCCTGTTAAAGTGACATTTCTCATATAACTTAAAAGCTGATTGCTAGGGATGGGTTGCTCTCCATCACTGATGCTGGTGAAGAAGTCAAGTGAGCATCTTTCCAGCTACCGGCTGCCCAGGTAAAACCAGAAAAGCTCAGTGGGCCCAGCTGCAGTGTGAGCCACACAGAGGAGCTGGACAGGGCAGGTGGGCTGTGGGTCTCTGTGGCTTGCAGAGAATGGATGTGAACCCAGATGCTCATACTTGCACATTGTTCTCTGTGATGAACATCTGCACATCGCAGGCAAGAGGCTCCCATTTTACATGTAGTGCTTGGAAAGGTGGCTCCCTTCTTTCTTCTCTTTCAGAGTACACTCACTGCTTCTAAATCTTGTTTTTCTTGAGTTGCAGTTTAGTAGGATGAAGCTTGCACCTAGTCAAGGCTAAAGACTTTGTCTCCATTCTAAAACTCTCAGTGATTTTACTGTGACCCATTTCTAAACTGGTTCAGTTAAACCTCTGCAAACTCCTGTGGGAACATGTCTTTGGCTTATTTTTGGTGAGCCCATCAGGATTCCCAGTTGATTAAAGCTATGCTGAAAGAAGCATGGTGTAAATCTGTGCTAAAAGGATGCAACTGGAGATTGCTTTCCTTCAACTAAAGTGGTTTACTAGCCTAGAGTTGTTCATTCAGGGGAAAAAAACAAAACAAACAAAACCAAACCCCAAAAGTGCAACATATTCTTATGTACAAAGCTGCAAAAACATTTTGTCTCTCTCATCATTTTTGTCTCTCATTAAGGGCTGCACATTGATTATTTATTTATATCTAATTTAGCAACAGCAGTAACATGAATTGCCTCTTTGACCTGAGGTAGTTGCCAAATGTTTAGTTCAGAACCAATTTCAGTGCTACTGTAATCCCCTGAACTGGAGAGCTGGAGCAGAGGTAAAGCTGAGCCAACCTGAAACTGTAGCTGTGCGAATGGCGCCAATCTAATTAAGTTATGAAAAACTGTCCCTCTGGAGATGAGTCTCCTGCAGCTCACAAGCAGAAAGGTGGAGAACATGTGAATCTGGCCACAAGCCTCAGCTGTTGACAACCCAACTTACAAAGCATCTGTACACATGCCCTTTGGGAAGGAAGATAAGTGGTACTCGGGGGAACCACACATTTGTTTAACTCTTTGTTCCATACTCATCCAGGCAAGGAGAAAATGTTTCATATTATGCTGAATACCATCTCATATTCTGGCAGGATTACTTGTCAATATTATTACAGCCTCTTCAGTTACAGTGCTTCAGCAATAAAGTAGTTAGACTGGCTTTGAAATACAGAAATTCAGGCAATACAATCGCACTATGAAAGAGTGCTCATTAGCCTTTGGCTGACCTTGAAAAATTGTGTTTCTCTCCAATTCTTCCACAAATTGCCTTTAAGGAGACCTCCTTAGCTCTAGTAAGTCACAAGGTTCGACTGTGTGACTCATGTTTTTTAGACACTCTCTCACGATCACAAGGCATGCTTGCCTTTTACATGCAGCCACAATTGCTACAAGGAGGGTAAGTAAAAATGCACCAACAGCCTTATTAATAGTGGCATGTTCTTATTTGTTTGGGATTTTTTTTTCCAACCTCAAAAGTTTCATAATGAAACAGTTGGTCTTGTAAAAAGTGTCACTCATCAAGTCAAATTTTATGGCTAGGTCACTCTAAGGACTTTGTCAGATTGTGACTGGGCATGATAAAATTTCATAGCTGTGAAAGCTGAATTAAATTTAATCAGATACTTCTAGGGGCATGAGCCGGCTCTCAAAGGGACGTGTTCTTTTGTTTGAGACAAATAGCACCACTACATGTTTCCTCCAAGATCTGACTGTTGCTGGAAACATGCCACCAAATATGTTGCATCAGTAGGACAATCCGTATCCCGAATCTCTGCCTCCCCTAACAGCCCCTGCAGCTGCAGAGGAGCCCTCCAGCAAAGCACTAGGATGAGGCAGGAGAGCTCAGCTCAAGATGCTCCCTGCCCCGGTGTAACGAGTTTTGGTGGCTCAGTGGTGAAGGCCTCGGACATTCTCTTTTCCACAGAACTTGGCACCAGTGTACAACACCTGAAATGATTACCTGCTGGTGGCAAGGCTGGAGCCAAAAACTGCTCAGCCATTTTTCTGTTCCTCCAGCAGATAACGGGCCAGAGGAGCTCTGGACATGGGGAAAAGCACTGCCTGAAGGAACTGCAGCTTCGGTGGCCCGGCTCACCCAAGGAGCTGAGCCTGTCTGAGGAGCCTGAGACAGACAGCTCAGAGCATGTGGGCAGACTGGTGTGCCACAGCTGTAATGCTACAGCCGACCAGCACCCCTGCTGAGCTGAGCCTCCCCACGCTGGCGCCCCGCTGTTCAGCTCTCCCCACGGGAGCATCGCTGCCAGCATCACCACAGGACTGGTCCCTCCTCCATGCAGGCGATGCAGGAGCGTGTGCTGGTGGATGAAGCAGATCCACAGGTCTAATTCCACCCAAAAGAGGGCAGTGGTGCTTGCGGACACACAGCCATGCAGGCAAGACAGTAGTTTACTCTCCAGCTGCTTGACTTTCCCAACCAGCTGACAGAAACTCTCTCTGCCTCTTGGCACAGGCAGAGCAGTCCACAGAGCTCTCTCTTTCACACACTCTTCGTTATCCTCTGCTCTCACTTCCTCCCTTTGACTCATTAGCTGTTTTACCATCATTTCTCTTGAAATTCAATGGAAGAAATCACATGGGTCCACCCATGCCAGTGCTGAGTGCTCTGAACCAGGTGCCTCTGTGTCACCCCCATCTATCAGTTATTAGCTGCCAGCCAGTACAGATCTGCAGAAACAGCTTTTCAGATGAGCTGTGGCTTGGGCGTAGCCGGGAATGGAAAATTGGATGGACCGCAGTTTATGGCAATCAGGCAATGTTCAGAAGCTTGATGTCACAGGAAACCACTGATACTGCAAATAATTCACAGCAATTAAAAAAATCCCCAGTACACCAACTGCTTTTTTTTCTCCTGTTCTAGCAGCTATGTATTTTCAAGTAGCCTGTTTGTCCAATGCCTACAAGCTCACCTTCAGCAGGTGTGGTTCGTGGAACAACATAATCAAACTCAAGCACCCGTCATTCAACGCTCGTGCTTACCATGGTCGTCACTCAGCCACGGGGCTCTGTGGGTTTTCATGGTCGAAAGCCAACACAGGTCACAGCCTTGAAGTGGGGAGACACGCTCACTGTGTTTCCCAGCATCAGAGGGTTTCTTAACCTGGCAACCTCTGCTGTTCTGGCTCCCACACTAAAAACACCAGACATAATAGAAGCAGCCAAGGTATTAACAACAAAAACAGCAGCAAAGACAATAGTAACACAAGTGTAGCTCTTGAGTGGAGCTTTGTTTAATGGTACAGGATCTGCACAGCCTCTGGGAGCTGGATCCAGAACAAAAACCACAGCCAACTTTCCCTCCTCTGCTGCTCTTGGAGGCTGGGAATGACCCTGCTCCAAACTAGCACAGCCTTCTACTCCTGTCTGAAATGAAACATGGTCCCAGCATGGTGCAGCAAACAGGGGCCTGGAGGTGTGATTTCTTACACAAATACGTTTGTGCAGCATTTTGTGCCATAGGTGTGATGCAGCCTTTACATAGGCTGGGGTGATAGCATCCCATAGAATTTCCCTCTGAATTACCCACCTCTACCTTCACATGATCCTCTCACAAGGTTTCCAAACAGGAGGAGATGACTCTATCACTGCCCACACTAACACACTGGGGGATCTGTGCTGAGAAGAATTGAGAAGTTCTCATTCAGGTTAAATGTTGATACTGGCCTTCCTGGGTTTGAGAAGCCTGGTTAGGGGATGGGGCAAGCTTGAGTGTGAGTCGATGGGTAACACCTGCACTGCTCCTGATCACCCTCTAGCAAGATATCCCTTTCACAGAGTCACTCTTGCATAGTAGTGTCACCCCTTCATTGACAAATGTTAGATGCTGTCCCTTAAGACTGTTTCTTGCCCTGAAAATAAAGCAGGGTCAGGTCATTAAATGACAGATCTACCTCCTCTGATTGTACTGCATGTAACCCACTTTTTTCTTCAACACCTAGGTAATGCCTTTGCAGTGTGAAATCCATGTGGAGACACTAGTGTGACTCTTGGAATAAAAGACAGGTTATTAGTACTGCACTCAAGACAAGAAGTCCTGGTCCCCAGTGGCTCTGTAGCACTCCTGACTTTGTAGCTGGTAGTGAAGTCAATAATTGAGGCATCCATTACATGATCTCCTCTGCCAAAAGGCTCCATTTCTGATACCCTAATTGCAATGTGGCCCATCATAATCATTATCACCCCTCTGAGGGACTGCCTTCCCACCACATACTGGCCATATCTTCTGGTTTAGAGCAGTGCAACACCCCCTGACCTTCCTCCTTGTTTATACTGGCAAAAGAAAAGTCAAGACCAAAGCCACACTTTTTTTAAGTAGGCCTTGCTGGAGATGGAGGGACTGGTGCCACAGGGCTGTGAGCCTTCCCAGCCATGCACTGGAAGGATTGTTGCATCATGCAGAAGAAGCCAGGAATGTAAATGATGCTGTATGCAAACCATGTGGAACACAAAGACTTCGAGCAAGTGTCAGTCTGAGCACCTGTGTTCCACACCCATCCAAGGAGGAAGGGTGGAGCAGGCTAGACTGGGATGGGGGTGTGATGTGTATCGGCCTGCTGTGGGATCTACACACCTACTGATTTTACTCATGCAACCACGTCGGGTCTCCTCACCCCCTCACCTCCTCACCCTCGATTAACTTCCAGCGGATGAGTGGGCGCAAGGATGGGACCAGCACCAGCCAAGTGCAGAGTGCTGAGGGTGTGAGCACTGCGTGGAGGTTCCAGGCTTTGCTCAGCATTCCCACTGCTCCCTGAGAGCAGTCTGGCAGCCCTGCAGCCTTGCAGCCAGGTGTCCATGCTCGCCCTTGCCAATGCAGCCTTGCAGCCTTTTTCTTCTCTCAGTCCTGGACTCAAACCATGGGTGCTGGGAGAAAGGATTGGGTTTCCTTTTTGGTTTTTTTGATGTTTTCCTATGAACCCACCCAATTTTGCAACATTGCAAAATGAAAGCTTTACCCATTTTTTTTATTTTTTTTTTGTGTGTGTGTCCTGCTGAGGGGAGGGACAGAAAGAGCTGGGTGAGATAAAACAATGGAAATTAGAGTGGAATGGAGGAGTGTGAAAAACAAGGAGGTTGAGGTTGTGAAAAGTAGGACCAGACTTGGGAGAGAAAAGCCCTGTTATATATTTAGACATTGTCTTATAGCTGTGTGACACATGCTCTCAATACCAACACAGCAGGTACAGAAAGCACAGACAGGTTTAGAGTTGCTATCAGGGCTTTTGTAAGCTACTATTCAGCCTCAGCCACGAACTGGGTGACCTCACCTTTAGCTAAAATCTATTAAATATGTATAGGCATATGTGTAAATTAAGTTGCCTTAAAAAAAAAGTTTAAATCTAAATAAAAGCAACCCTTGGTTTCAAAATGACAGCGAAATCACATCAGGTAATCCTCCGTAGCCTGGCAAACTCCACAACTGCTTTGAGTTACTGACCCTGGCAGTTCCCCATCCCGTGTGTGGTCCTTGGCCGGGCGGCTGTGCCACTGATCTCAGTGCTGCCAGGCCTCCGGCTCGCTCGCCTCTCCCCCGTCGCGCTCTCTTTCATTAGCATGGGGTAACACGGAGTAGTGGTTGGAGTTCAGCAAAACACAAAATCAGAGGCTTTAATGTTTGACAGCTCTCCCTGGGCCGGACCAGCGGGGTCTGACTCTTAGGGGGTGATGAGTACCTTGTCTTTATGAATTTTGTGCGTGAGGGGCTCCTGAGAATCCCATGAGTGCCCATCTCCTTCTTCAGCACCCATATCCATTTTAAAACACAGTGCTCATTTTCTTGTTTTCATAACACCTCATTTGCAGGCATGTGATTAGACCTAATTAATGCTTGCAATCAATGAATGCCTAATTGCTGCTGGTGAAAAACGCTGGATAAATGCAGAGCACTGCTTGATTGAGTGCTCTTTGATTGGTTAATGGATCACTCTATTACTCTTTCAGATTCTGCTTAAGCAGGCAAAATATCTGGGCTGGTGTAAAATGATCCTGCATTGATCTCTCCAGCCAAGTGGGGTCTTTCCAGTAATTAGAAGGGTGGTGACAGGAACAGACTTGGCTGTCTGGAGGACCTGGGGGACTGGAAAGAGGATTTTTTTTGTTGGTTTTGTCGTTGTTTCTCTTTTTTTTTTCCTTTTTTTTTTTTTTTTTTCCTTTTTGAAAACTATGCAGCAAATAGCAAGGAGAAGACTGTTCAGATCTTTTGACTTTTAGCTGTAAAAAAATCATTTAACATTCCCTGATAAGCGTCTTGATTTAAACAGAGAAGCAATTTCTGCTCCCTGGGAGTTCCATTTGAGTAAGTCTGGCCCCAAAACTTCACAGGCTCAAATCTCTGGAACCAAATTCCAGGAAACATTCATATGTGGATGATGCATCTGTAACAGATACAAAGGGGAGAGGGGAAGCATTTGGCAATTAGGAGCTGGAATCATTTATAACTCCAGCTGGTACTTCTCCTTTTTCAGGTGAAATGTCTCGAAGGGAGGAGGAGAACCTGTCAGTAGCATGTTTAGCACTATGTCTTGCCTTTTCTCTATATTAAACCTTTCCCCCATGAACTCTTCCAAATGAGGCCCATTTCACGAGCACAGAGAACCAGCACTGGATTGTACTCTGCTCTCCAACACCCTGTGCAAAGGCTACTGAGGAGTGTCCTCACTGCATTTCACACTAGTGTGCATGGGAGAAAACTGTGAGCTACTCTTGAGTAAGTATTCTATGTATTAGAGGTGGACTGTAATTCCTTGTTTATGACTTTCCCTGTCCTGAGAGTGCAGGACCATTCAGTGCTATATACCCAGAGGGCAAAAATACCAGCAGGTTTTGAGCAGGACCTGAGGACCACAGGAATCCCCTGGTATCCTGCAGGCTCTCTCCCACTGTGACGATGTTGCTGATGCTCTGTGTAGACCAGTAGCAGATCTTTTATTTAGAAGGAAAAGGTCATTAAGAAAAGCTACAGTGATATTTGCTATGAGATACTGATTTTGAGTTTCCCTATAAAGACAGACAAGCTCTGTGGCACCCAGATCTCAGATCATCCAGTGGTATTTGCAAGGCTGAGCACCTACAGAAGCCCATAAGCCTTGGAGTGCAAGTGAGGTTTCCACAACCTAGCCCATTGTGCCTTTAAGTTCATGCTCTGTTCAAACGCTCAGGCCTGGGCTCCAACATAAATACATTGCCTGAATTTCCCTCCCCCCTGCATTATTCCTCTTGAGCTGTGGAAGATTATATCCAATAGATAAAAAAGTGCTTGTTTCTTTGACAAATGCAAGGCTTAAAGACCACCCTCTGTTCTTGAGCAAAATTAGCTTATCTTTGCCCCAAAAAATGTTGTTACTAAATATGAGCCATCATTTGTGTGTGGCCTGAATGAGACGCTCAATTCATCTTATGAGAGGTTATCCTTTGAGGAGCTTTAAAAGGAAATGCATTGTTCTTAATTATTCTTATCTCAACAGCTGTATAATTCCTGGTTTTGATTTTTTTAAAAAAAGAATAGCCAAAGAAAGATTACACTGAAAGCTGGAGATGGGTCTGAACCCACACTGCAGAGTTGAACTGCAGCTCTTAAGTCTGTGCTAAACTGTATTCATCTTTCATTTGTGAAGGTGTGTGTCCTTTTTCTTCTCCTAAAGTAAAAACATGAATTCACGCAGAAAATGACAGAAAATTGCTGAAGAATATGTCTCATCTCTCCTTCTGGTTTTAAACTTCTAATAATGTTCTTGTTGTATCAAAAAACAAGGTGATGAAACACTATCTTCTTCTGTCATTCCTGTACCCCAAAACACACCGAAAAATTTTGTAAATATTTTGATCAGAAAGGCCCAAACCCAGTATTTCTTTTCCATTCACTGAAAATTATAAATAAATAAATAAAAATAATAAAAAGTCAAAGCAAAATGAAATTTGGGTAAAATTTACTACCATGCTAAAAAGCTTCTTTCTGTTGGTTAAATGTTTGCACAAAAAGTGACATTTGCTGTGATGCTGTACGGTTGTCACAAGCTGCTACCCACTTTGAAGTGGAGTGGCACATAATGGATCAAATTCTCCACAGAGCTCAATGCCAGAGTTTCAAGTGCTTGGCATCTCACATTTGGTCCAGCTTCTCTGAAGTGGTCAGCATCCAGCAGCTTCTATTGTGACAATAAGTGGCAAGATGTTTTGCAAAAGGGCTTAGCTACCAAGCTGCTGAATTCTTCTGAAAAATCTGGTCCAGGATGGTACTGAAGGCAGTTTCAGCTGGTTTGATTGAACCAGCTGTTGAATCACAGCGGATTCCTTGAACTTCTTACAACATTCCTGTGCTGTGAAATGCTGTCCCTCCCAACCACCAGGTAGCTGGTACAACCTGCTTCCCTCTGGTACCATTTTATTGTCCTAGAAATACAGATGAATCCTACTTTTCTTCCATCCCATCTGCTCTGTCTTAGACCCAATCCCTGTGTTTATATCTAGATGGGTTTCTTCCCATGGTTCAGGGCTGAACCCAGTAAAGCTGAGATGACAATATGCCTCTCTTGTGGTTTCTTGCTAAATGACCTGCTGAAAGGCAAGCACTGTTTCAAGCTGTAGGTGTTGGGCTCCAGTAGAACCATTAATCCGTGCACCCACTTCATACTGAGATGCACATGGAATATGTATATGCTATGAAAAGACTGTGGGAAGGACTGGAACTAGGAGCAAACAGGAACCTTACACATACCAAGGAAGCGTTTTGTTGATATCTTAAATAAACAGCCTGATGGAGACGTCTCAGTTTCAAGTGGGCTATTTAGTGCTCATCACATTTGAAAACCAGACTCTTTTGGTGCCACAGCATGGACAGAGGCTCTGTTTTTTTGCAAGCATTTGAAATTAAAAGGAATGAGACATTCCTAACAGCATAGCTATAGAAGCCTTATGTTATCCAGTTTAACAAACCTGAGCCTCAACTTCTTTACACTCCAAATACCAATTTAAAGGTGTAAAATAAGTGAAGCAGCTGCCAGGACTGCTAACCATGGTGCTTTTCTCTTGGCCATGATGGCCAGGGTAAACCCTGTGTTTAGCTCACAAGCAGCTGCTCTCAATCCCTCCATCCCTCACCCTATACTGATATTGGGGATTGCCCCAACCCACATGTAGGACCTTGAGCTTGTTTAAATTAATGAGGTTCACATGGGCCCATTTCTTGAGCTTGCCCAGGTGTCTTTGAATGCCATCCTGTCCTTTAAGTGTGTCAACTGAACAATTCAGCTTGGAGTCAGATGCAAATTTTGGTGCATGTGCACTCAATCCCTCTCTTGTTGGTGAAGATATTCAACAGTACTGGTTCCAGTACGGATCCCTGAGGTGCAACTACTCACCACTGATCTCCATCCAGACATTGAGCCACTGACCACTCTGGATGTGACTATCCAGACAATTCCTTATCCACCGAATAGTCCATCCATCAAATCCAGTTTAGAGATTGTTGTGGGGGGCTGTGCCAAAGGCCTTACAGAGGTCCATTTGAAGTGCTTCCCTTGTCCACTGATGTAGTCACTCCCTCACAGAAAGCCATGATATTGGCCTGTGTTTCCCATAGCACACTGAGAAATTCACAGATGTTTCTGGGAACAGAATATGTGAAAGGTATCTTATAAAGTGTTTCTGATAAAGAGGCCACACTAGGTAGACAACATCACTAGAATACCCTGACTGCCTGTTGTCTTTCTTATGTGGCATTTTCCAAAGAGCTAATCTCTGAACGTGATGCTAAGAACTTCTGTACATGTCCCTGTAGATACACTGCCAGCTTAATCTCTGGCAGGTAAAAACAAGTGACTGCTGTCCAAACACTGTTAGTATAGAGCAGCACAGAGCACATTGTTCATGTTTCTTGTATATTTTGGGATTTGGAAGGAATATTTTCTATTCAGTAGATCTTAACATTTCAAGCAAGTATGAAATATCATGTGTGTAAATATCTAAATCATAACTTTTTTTGTTGTTGTTGCAATCGTTCCTTGGTGTGCTGGCTGCATACTGATAATGGACAGGATAAGAAACCAGCCTGTGATGGGAGCTCTCTACTGGCATTCACAGAGTTGCTATCAGGATCTGGTTACTGGTAGTTTCAGCAAGGGGTCATTACAATGTGCACACACACACACACACACACACCCAACAACCCACTCCCCTTTAATATGAACAAGCATGTGAAGGTCACCTCCTATCTAAAACACAGCAACTACTGAAAGCACTTAAGCACTGTTTTTCTGCAAGAGATACTAGTAGTTAAATGGTGTTAGCTCAGAAGACCAAGTGTCATCTCAGAAGATGCTTAGCTACTATCAGTGGTGGATTTGGGTCTTCCCCCCAGAGGGGCACAGGTTCCATTCTAATGCCCAAACAGCAATGTTTGTGCTATTATTTCTCATTAGTGAAAGGCTACAGAAGGAGTGCAAGATTAATGACTGCAGCACAGCCTCACTCTGTACCTACAGCAATGGCAGCTGTTACCTCATACAAAACAGTATTTTTCTCCCAGGTACTCATTCTACCTACATCAGCAACAGAGATAAAGACATGAGTTTCCCAAATTCCTTATTGGTATTTCCAGACATTCTTACTAAATGTATAAAGCACCACCGCTAGGCATGAAACAGACAGAGAAAAAACCCCAAACTCCACAAAGCTTAAGGATGGATGACAGCCTTTAAAAGAAACAGCGAGGGGGGTATGGCAATAGGCCATCTCTCCCAAAACCAGCACTGACTCCAATCCAGACATAGGTTCAAAAAGAGTGAAACTGCCAAAGAGGTCTAGATAACAGAGGAATTATCTGAAAAAACTTATTTTAATTTTAAAAGATTAATATCTGCAGCGGAAGAGAACCTGACTGTTACAGGAACTTTAATGCACCATCCACACAGAAATAACCATTTGCCAGCACTGCAGAGATCAGACATGACAAAAAATAGCTTGACTCATCCAGACAGTAATTCAAAGCAGCAAAAATATATCCAATCCTACCCAAAACCCCATCATGCATTTTCCACGTGGAAAGTAGACAGCTCCCACAGAGAGTATCTTGTTGTCCTAAGCACTTCTGAAGTTGCACTAGAAAAAATATCTCTTCCACCAAGTCACGCAATGTTAATGGACACATTGCTACTTATCACACATGTACATCATTTTGTGCAGCTCTTTATGTTGTTTGTAAGGATACAGATTAGTGAGGACGTGACCTGAGGAATGATTGAGCAATCTCTGTACATAGAATAATCCCAGTAAAGGGCTGGAGGTGCCCAGTAGTGCTCATGAGCAAATTTGTGCTGTACAGTCATCCTACATTCTGCAAAGCACACAGCTGATTTACAGCAACGCTGTAGTGCAAACTGATTTGGGTGAGGCTTGTTCCCATAGTGGGAACAAGCAGTGTCTGGGGTAGACTTCACTCAGGATGTAATCCTGCTCTAGTATCTCGGTCTCATTTTATGACCTTGAATGAAGCACTGTGCTGACTCTAAATATGTATGCAGCTCTATTATCCATCACTCAGCATCCAGAAGAGACAGGAACAATTGACCCCGCTTTTCATTGACCCAGTGTTTTGGGCAGCTAACAGACTCTCTGCTAACTGGAAAGGAAGGACTGTGCATTTCTGAAACAAGAGGATCTCTCACATCATAAACATGAAGTTGTGAATGTCATTTTACCAGAGGATATAGCTTCCTTTTCTTTTAAATTAGAGATGGGCAAAATAGGTTGGACAAAACAAAACCTGGTCCAGATTTCCTCTGAAGTCTTGAGATGGCCTTAGCAGAGAATTAGGTATAATGGAAATGGTAAAATAACTAGATCCCTTTTGAAAACATCAAAGAAACAGAAACACCACAGGCCACGTTTTAAAAACTGGCTGCCTGAACAGTGAAAGGAAAACTGTGTAAGCACCACCTCATATACCAAATATGCACTGATGTGTGCGAAAAAGGATACTCATGCGCTCCACCACCATTTCTCCTCAGGCAGTTGTCCATTCCCTCACAAAAACCTGGTTTTGTACAGACAGAAAGTAATCAAATCCATTTGTCAGAACATTTTGGTTATCTAATCTTGAAAATATATCCCCACACGTTGCACTCTGCCCAAAGAGGATCGGTATGCTCAACCAACAAGCAGAGCTGTTGCCAATATTAGTATTCAGGCTGGTTCAAATTTCCGTAAAAATCTTGATCATTTCGGAGTGCCCAAATGGAAACACTGACTTCTGTAGAGCAGGTTTTCAGAACTCTCTTTTTCAAAAGAATCCTTCAGGATGTCTCCTCCTAGACCTTTCCCAGAGTCACTGTTGGTGGTTTTGGAAAGGTAAAGCATGGTCTTCAATCAAGCATTTTCTCTCTACCTTTTGTGCATCTTTCCACCCTCTTTCCATAAACGTGCTCCAGGGACCCTGAGGTGAGCTGGCCGATGCCACTGACCCAGTCACCCCAGATCAGAGCCCTTGCAGGCCCCTTGGGATCAGCTGCCTTCCTTGGGCATGCATCAAGGGAAAATGGGTCAGGAGGATGGGTGTGAAGCTGGCTGTGCAGCCCAGGGGCTCTGGCCCAAGATTTTGCCAGTCAGCTTTATTACAAACATTTGTGGCGTCCCAACCAGAACACTTCAAAATGAGAGAGCTCACACCACAGGCAACGACTGCAGAGAGCTGTGCTTATGTATTTATTTATTTATTTACTTGTTATTTATTAACTGAAAATTAATCTGTTTCTACACTTTTAAAATCAGAATCTGTGTGTCTGTTATAAAAAAAAAAACACTCCTTGCCCCGTGCAGTGGAAGGATCTATTTTTCCAATGGGGGAACAGTGGTACTGCACAGCCATGGCACAAGCTCCTGCAGGCCATGTCCATCACAAGCTGACCTTTTTTAAAGCTTGAGAGTTAGTTTTAGCAGTCAAGAAAGTGAGAAGCAAGTAGCACAGATGTGTTGTCCAAGCTTCCCTGCACAGCTCTGCCAGCACAGTGCATCTTAGCCATGTCCTGCAATAACCTTGTTATTCTAGTCCTTGGGAAGAGACTTCTGCAATTTTCCCATGATTTGATTCCTGTATAGACTTTTCTATAGCCTGACTCACCAAAGTACAGTTGGGGTCTCTAATTCACAAATGCCATGGGGGTAAAAGCTAGCATGTCCCAGACCCTGACAAGCAGAAGTAGAAGCAGCTCCCTTGGTTGGTCCACTTGTAAATCTTAAAGACTTAAAATGTCTGAAAGGTCAGTGCTCTGTAGAGGGAATATCTGGCAACATCAGCTTTCAGCAGCAGTGACACCTGACTGAGTAATGATGTCTTGAAAGGGCTAAACATCTGCAGAAGTCTGAGGTTCTGCTTTTGTGTTTTCTAGGCATAGTCAAAATCTTCAACATTTAGCAAATTTCTGTTCTCTTTGAATTATTGCACTTTTCAAATACAGCAATATCATCCATGAACATTCAGAAGAGAAGCTAAAATAAAGAAAATAACCCAAATATTGGGGTCTGTGTGTGTCTCTGAAAGCAAGACTCCAACCCTGATCTAAACCAGACTGTTTCTCTTCTTGCCCCACACCCCTCTCATATTTAAAGAGAACTGGAAGGGAAAAGACTTCATCAGACTCTGAGTCTGTAAACCTTTCCCCTCCCTAATATCCGAGACAAGACTTAAAGAAGAACCAGTCTGGAACAGAGCATGAAAAACCTTCTGAAAAATGACTAGAGGCCTAATGCTGTCACTGTCCCATGTTTATTTTTCTTTCTTTGATGTCTGATGTCAAAGAGAAAATAATGTCATCTGCTGGAAACTCAAACATGTTTGCATTTTGAGGTAATTAGAATTAATGTTGGAGGGCAAAACTAACACCGAGCCACTCCAGTCTTTCCCATGTGAGGAAAACATTCCGTAATGACTTACATTTAATCTAGGAGCTGGCAGGCAGTCAGGAGCAGCCCAGATTTAGGCAAGAGGGTAATATATCAAAAACATTTTCTTTAAAAAATTAAAATAAAATAATAAAATAATAAAATAAATCTATGTATACGTGCTCTAATTTATAAGTGATGGCAGTCTGACTGTGTTGCTCCAGTTCCAGAATGGTGTATTTCTGCTGAAAGTCAATGGCTGACAAGGGTGTAAATCAGGGAGTAATGGCAGTCCTGGTTCAAGACCACCACTGCTTCCTAAGTACTCAGCACCCACAATTGCAGCCAGATTTTCTAAAGAGCTCAAGCCCCCCTCCACATCCAAACAAGGGCCAGATTTTTGTAAGTGCTTAGCACGCAGCCTCTCCCCATTGTGACTTTAATGGCAACATGCTGAGCTCTTTCGGAAAATTGGTCATACATGTTTGTTTTGGACCAGATCTTGTCACCCTTATACATGTTGAGTAGCATCTCACTCAGTGAAGAATCCTACTAAGCAGAGCCTCTCTGTGTTGCAGCAGGACTCTCTCTCAAAAGATGAATGCAAGCCCTGTTGCTCAATGCCTTGCTGGACGAGTCTCAGATACTATGGTTATTACTGAACTGAAAAACTGACCTGAATATTATCAGACTGCACTGAGTAGGTATGGGTTAAAGCTTGGCTCATGAGAAACTGGGTTTGGTCCTCATAGGGCGGAAAGAAAAAAGGTTATTTCTGGACTGAGGATTTTAATTTGAATTACTCAGCTGTCTTCAGGGGTTAAAAATAGAAAAGCAACCTTTTCCAATTCAAAGAAAATAAATGGCTACACTTATCTGTGTGGGTAATTAAGACCAGCTGAACTCCAAGAGCTGAAACCTTCCACACAGCTAGTCCTCACTGAGGAGTAGCTTCTTAGCAACATTTGACATATTAGAAAAAATTACATTATTATGGATTGCTTTGGGGTAAGTGTAATGCAGATTGCTGCTACATTCAAAGGCAAGTTATTGGTGATAGAACTATGGAACAGATTAAAACATTCCAGAAAGCAAAACAAAAAGGCTTTTCCTTTCACATGGGCCGATAGTGACTCATTGGCTTTAACTGTAGTTAAGACAGAACAAATGCTTATTTTCCCTTCTGGAACTCTGCAGACGAGTGTGCCCTGGCCCCTGGCATTGCACAGCTGCTGTGGCAACCCAGATGACTGCAAGTATGGCTAATGCACTCACATGATGTGCCTTGTGCTGCGAATCCACTTCATCGGTGCCCCAAGACCCACGGGGACTTCACTGGTTCCATGATCATTTTCCCCTTTTCATGCGTTGTCTGAGAGTTTCTCTTTTTCTGCCTTTTTCTGACAGATCCCGTGGCCCAATAGAGACACATGAGAGAGGAATGACGCAGGCCCATTTCCGTCGGCTGAGTCTGTCCCAGGGAACTCAGGCAGAATGACTGTGTCTGCAAAGAGGAAGAGATGGGAGTCTCTCTCACGGTGCATCTTGCTCTGTCATCTGTGGTCACATCACAACTCTCCTCAGACTTCTCATCTGTGCAGCTGAGGCCCTGATCTTACACAAGTGTAGTTCAGTGGAGTTACTCTTGCTCCATACCACTACTGTGGCATGGAGAGTTGCTGTGAGGGTAGGTGGGTAGCACATGGTGTCATCCTGCAGGCTGCCTTTCCAGTCCCTCCACCATGCTGGTGCACCTCATCCTTCCATTGGCTTCTGCTTGATAGCCAGCTAGCAGCAGATTAGTTGAAAGAATCAGCAATGTCTTTCTGCACAGAGGACAACATTTAAAAGCTGATTTTTCTTCATGTTTCTTCAAAGCAACCTATAGGAAAATGAAATACCAAACTTTGATTATTATCCAGATCATCAGTCTTTTTAAGCCTTGCAAAGCTGAAAATAGATATCTTTTATATTTGTAACATGTTTTCTTTATTTAGCTGTGGCCAAAAAAAGTAAAACAATAGCATACTGTGCATTTCAAATTTACATTGGCCCATACAGACAACTCCAAAGACAATTTCCCTAATCTGCAATTGCCTCCCAGGCCTGGACTTAACCAGGCTGTTTCCCATGTTGACAAGACAAAAACATCTCTAACAACTGTAGAAGGTATATTCCTGTGACTGTCAAGGCCATACAAATTCCTGGGCCCTGAGTGCTGCCTACACATCAGATGTGCTCCAGCCACAGCCAAGCAGGAGACTAGAAGAGGAGGAGGAGAGCCATGGAATTAATTTCTTGCTGTTTTCTTCAGCCCTGGCCTTCTCTGCTGCTTCCCATCTTCCCCCATTTTCCTTCCTGTCCTTACAAAATCAGGGTTGCTCACTGGGGGCAAGTGACATGCTGCTCAATGTATATTAATGCAGCTCTGGGAATAGCCAAGTTCTGATCAGGAGCTGAGGGGGAATTGCATGCACATGTTAAACCAGGCTGTGATCTCTTCTTTTAGCAGAGCATTTGCCCATTGACTCCAGCCACCCATTCTCAGGATGAGCAGTGGTGGAAAATGGTTTGTCAGGAAGAAAGTCCTCACACAGAGGAAAGGCAGCACAGCTCCAAATCTTTAGAATTTTTTATCTGCAAATAAATATTTCCTTCTGCTTTCTTTTCTAGGAATGGTGCTGCTATCACACCCTGCCTGCTGCTCAGTGCTCATCTCTCCCTAGCTTATTACTGCCATATCTTCCCCATTGCTCCTCTCCTTTGTTTCTTCTATTCCTTGTGCTTTTGCTTCCCCCAGATCCATTTCATTTACAGCAGCTGGGTTTTGCACAGCAAGGGTGCAGTGAGATTAACCAGGTTTGGAAAGTTTGCCTTTGCTGTGCACACATGCTCTGTTTTCTACCCTCCACTCCCAACGAAGAAAAATGTGTCCAAAACTGCTGTGAAGTTCCTCAGTGAAGAGCTGGCACAAAGCTCCCCAGCCAGAGCAGTGCCATGCCTTTGTCTTGCGCAGGAACCCGCAAACAGCTAACAACAAACAGAATGGTAACTGTTAATAAGAATAAAAAGCATCTCCCCACACAACATGCTAGCACTTTAGTTAAGGAAAAAAAAAAACTTAAGAATGAGAAATTTATAAAAGATATCACAGAAATCACAAGTCTTTCATTGCTTAATGTAGATATATTGTACCCAAAACTCATTTCACTTCATTTGGTGTGAAGCTGTGGTAAGTCCATTAAAGCTGAAGGAGTTGCATCTGCCTAGAACTGGCACAAGCCAGATCACAATCAGATCCATTACATCTACTGCTATAATATCATCACCTTCCATATGGTACCACAACTAGTCCGTATGCTGAACTGAGTGCTGCCTAAAACCTGTCCATCCCCAAAGCTGCATTGATCTTAGCCTCACTTAGACCAAGAGAAGAACCTTCCTCCTGACCCATAAAAATAACAACAGTGTTATGTTTCCAGCGTGTTATGGAGGATTCAGAACTCATCCTCACCTACTTCTGAACACAGATGCTGAGATCAGGTTCTCTGGCAAAGAGCAGAGATTAATTTCCTTAGTAAAGCCTATGTGGCCTTGGACCTTTGTAAACTGTACACTGCAAATACAGTCCTTCACTCTATTGCTAATTCACTTCTCACTGCCCTGAGGATTCATGTGAAGCTCACCCCTCTGAAGTAGAAGTTTCCAGCTCCTTCCTCTGATCTATTACAAATAGTCACTGTGTGGACTTTCACATGCTGATTAATAACAGCTACATCTAATTATGTGGTAACTGTACCTGTGCCAGTATCCCACCTATTATTTCACACTTCCTTTGGACAAGTATTCTGGTAACCCTCAACTTTACTGAATATGAGTTTCTTCCAAGTTCCTCCAAACAGAGAGTCTTCAACCCTAATCATATCTTACATCCCTGTAAGTGGAGTCTTGGAAACAGGAATCTTTGAGCAACAAATGACCAACACACAAATATATTTATGTGCCCCCAAATTCTCTTTTACTGGCATTCAGCTGTCATACATGGTATCCAACAAGCAGCATTTACCACAGTGGACTTGTACTCATGTAATCTTCTACATTTAGCTACTGTCATGGCCTCAGTTCATTTCTCTAAATCTCACCTTCCTTTGGTGGTTTGTTTGCTTGTTAGTCTTGTAGAGTGTGCTGCAGCAGATTACTCTTTAACCACATGCCATAACTGACCTTTTCTTTCTCCTTCACTTTACCTTCCAAATGAGATCATCTCACCTGATCATCAAGTTGAATCTGTGATCTAAGGGGAAGGGGGATTTGCTGGTGTTTTCCTTGCACTTTTTGCCCCACTGGAATCTCCTCATATTTATTCTAATCAAGTTCCCCAGTTTTAAAATATCAAATCTAAATTGCCAGTGATCAATACCATCCAGTGGAGCACATACACTCACTTGTCTGTATTAACTCCTGCTTTTTCCTTAGGGGTAAACTGACCCTCCCCCAAACTATGCATCAAAATGAGTGGCTTTAAATAGCAGTCATCTGTGGTATTAATCAAGTTTCTTCTTAAAACCATCCCAGATGTGCCACTCAACCAGCTTATACTGGTTTCTGTAAGAACACCCACTGTTATTATTGTACCAACAGATTTTGCAACTTCCTTAATTTCTTTTAACACATGAAGGTCTTGAGCTGAGATCTTTTGCAGCAATGAGGGCATGCTAACAGCAGAGGGTTGCATAAAACTGTGCAGCAGGCCAGCAGACCAAGAAGGATGTAGGTACAGTGTGGAGGAGGGCAGGGTTACTTGAAATAGCTTGCAAGCTCTATAATGTAGATTAACATTTTCTTCAGCCTGAACCCACTGGAAACTGGACAGAGGAGCAGGATGTAAGCTTGACCTTATGCAGCTACATAGGGACATAAACGTAGATTGTGTGAACCCAAATGCACTTGCCTGATGCCTTTTTTTCATTGTTTGTGGGACAGGGTGTGTGTCAGAAACCTGTTAGAAAAGGCAAGCGGGTGGGCAGCCAAACACAGCCACTCTGTACCAAGGCAAAGAGGAAAAATGATGTTTGGCAGAAGATGGGGATCCTATAAAAGAACTCTCCGTCTGGGCCTGAGACTCTTGGGACATTCTGAGCATTTTTTCTTTCCACCACCCTCAGGCAGTGGGAAATTACTACCTCTTGTGTGAGTGGAGAGAAAACAACTAGGCAGTCTCCATTTTAGCATGCAGGAGGTAGGTGGGACACCTCACCAAAGGTGTGCCTTTTACTCATATCAAGTCATCCATCTCCTGCATCTCCATCCTGACTATGCTTTGGGAATGCCCTGTCCACTCACTTGCTACTCTGCATGGTCCAAGGGGCATTAGGTCAATACCTGGGGATTCCTTAATGAAAGCAGTCCCAAAAATGCTCTCTGCAAAATGACCTGGATATGAAAGTCCAGCTATGCATTGTCATATGTTCTAGGTCTGTTTTTTATTGGATTTGCCACATTGCAAATTTGAGATTCACACACAAATAAAAATGGTAAAAGCCTGAGGAAGGCCTGGTGAAAAGACAACACATATAGCTGAAAAATCTTTGTACTGCTGGCCTTTTTCAGGCACAGCCCTAATGTAAACATCAAACTCAGCCCTATGACATTAGAGAAATCCAGTAACAGTTTCTCATGCAATGAAAACATCTTTGTAAAGACTTATATTTTATTTGGGAACTGGCTATCTGTTACAACCAGAAATTCAAGCTGAAGCAATGGAGTAATATTTCAAAAATGATTAGAGCAAAACAAATAATCACATGAATGATATTATTTTGCAAAACATGCGATCCTCAGTAATTTGTGGTTTTTGGTCCCTGGTGCTAAAATGGTGCTGTGTCTTTAATCAAGTTAATTATGCAAAACTCTCTGAAGGTCATAAAAGGTTCAGGCAGAGGCTTTTTGATGCTGAAACGCAGACCAAACACCCACAGTATATTGTTCTGATTAAGAAACGAAGCACTGCTTTCTCCAGATTAATACTGCGTGTGAAATTACACTGTGAAATACCAGTATTTATACCTTACATACCCCCAGACTGCTTTGCACACTGTTGAAAATACCAAATTAGCCCCTCCTGCTCTCTAATGTGGATATGGAAACGAGCCGTCTCTTTCCATCACCATGCCCTCTAAAAACATTACATTATACTTACAGCATTTATTTATTTTTGGCAGACAGCCAGAAAAAAAAATTATAATCCTCTTTCAAAAAATACCCCTCCCTGTGAATTGGATTATGTTGTAATCCATTCTGGATCTACCCCAGGCCTGCTTCCCTTCTGGGGTAAAAATGACAACGTTTTGGACGTGCTGCAGGGCTGGGCGGAGGAGGTGGACCACCAGGAGACTATGATATAGCCCAGGTTTCTCTCCCTCTCCTTAATTTTACAGCCACAAGGAAAAAACCTGTACACAGAGTGGGCTTTGTCCATCTGTGAACCACACACTCGCCCAGGTTGCTGCTCATGAGGTCATGGTGCAGGACACTATGAAATGGTTAGCAATGGGGCAAAGAGGTGTCGCTGGCCCTGCCTGGCACAACCACTGTGGGGTGGGTGCAGAGTGTTCTGGGGACATTTCTACCCCACTGGCACCACTGTGGGCTGCCACCCTGGCCATAAACCACTGATGCCATATGCCACTGCCAAGGGGCAATGCAGCTCCCAGTTCTGCAAGGGTTTGCTGTGGCTCTTCTGCCCCCAAGGACACTGGTTATGCTGTATTGCTGGCATTTTACATTGCTCTTTACCTGCAAATCACCACTCCTTTTTATTTCTTTGTCCTGAGTGATCTTGGTGGCCGCTCTTCGCCATCTGACTTCGTGGTGAGTTGGGGATTGCTGGTGTTCTGGAAACCCGATCGCCGTGTCTCCGGCTGCAGTGTAGGGACCAGAACTCTCTTCAACTTAAATTGAGGGCAACTTGATGACAAACTGAAGAGACTTCAGAGAGGGGAAAGAATGATCCAAGGCTTAGATGTGGGCTGAAGGAAAATGAAGGGAATGGGCTTTGCACATATCTTGGCTGAATGATATCTAATTGGGGTATGATAATTCCCCATAAGTCTTCGGAGGATATAAACACTTAAAAGGCAAAGGAATTGATTAGGACCAGAGAAGGGAGTACAAGTGGAATTAATGAGATGAAACTGAGAGCAGGAAAATTTATGTTTTAGAATAACATTTCCTATTAACAAGATCTACTACAGTGTGGGGTAGGATTCCAAGGAGAAGCAATGGAAACCCTGTTGCTTAAGTTATTTCAGAGAAGACTGGACAAAACACTCCAGAACACACTGTAGGGAACAATTCCACAGTGACAGGAGGATGGAAAAGATGATCTAATAGTAGCTCTTTCCATTTCTAATTTATATGGTGACTTTTATATTAGAGGGGTTTTTTTTTAGCTGCCAACAAGTCATCAGTAAAAGAAACATGCTACAAAGTTCCTTCTGGTATTCTATAACACTCCCATATTTCCCTGCTTCCCAAGTCCTGCCTATTACATATATACACAATAGACCTGATGATTTATAGTAGAAATGTCATCCTCCATTCACCCTGTTTTGCTGAGTTACTGCAGGGTCTCTGAACAGTGGTTATCTTTTGTGGTGTATGAGCTAAAACATCTCAGCACAGCACAGCAAATTCAGTCAGATGATTCAATATTAATTTCCTGGCTTTGAAAACTTGAAAAGTCAGATCTTCAGTGTCATTTGAAAACTATTTCTTTTTCCTATTACCTTTTCTTCACATACAAGGGCAGTTGTGTAGAATAACATTTGGAAAATCTTTGTAAATAGAGCCTTATTTGGAGAAAGGCAGAACCAGGCATTATTCAGTAAAAAGAGAGGAGGGGAAAAGGCTCTCTGTACTGCAAAAGGTACAATAGAGAAAGGGAATCCTCTCTGAAGACACATTTCCTTCTGTACCAATTATCTGTAATACATACCATACCATTTTTTTATTCCTTTACATCATATACATGAGTGACACACTCTCCTTTCAATGAGGGAGGGCAATAAAGGTTCCCTTAATATCTAACCTAATAATATGAACAGTGAATTAGCACAGATTGCTTGGGGAGGAAGAAAAGTTGAGTCACCTGTTAGGAATTTTACCTAGGTGTTAGGAACACATAGGTAAAGCCCATCCTGGTTTAGAGGAGGATAGATTAGATGCCTACTCATGCTCTTTCTCAGCCATATTTTCTGTTTTGGTTGGTTGGTTTTTTTTAGTATCTTCCATTGGTCTATCTGCAAAATTTCCAGACATCTATCTGCCAAAATATGTGCAGATGCAAACAGGTCAGATAAATTTAAACACCAGTAGAGTCTAGGGTCAAAACAGGTTATTGAGTTTATCTTGTCCAGCATTTCTGAACATTTTCCAAACCATAATCTCATATTACTACAGAAAGGAATAATGGCCTCATTTCCCTCTTCTTGACTGTAAAGGAAGGGCAGCTGAAATCCTGTTGGGGGTCCCAGGACCTGAATATTGAGAATGGATGCTGTAGTTCAGCTCCTGAATAGAACTGTACACACCAACTCCCAGTACAGATGGGAGCACAGCTGCATGACCTCAGCGTGCAAGTAGAGATGCACACAGGCAGGACACAAGGATTGCAAAGAGAGGGACTCAAAGTCTGCTGTCTGACACATTCCAGCTGAATTGCTGGTAGAAGGTGACTGATTTTCACAGACTCATACTAATGTATACTGACACTGTTTAGAGACTCATGCTAGCGTATACCACAGCTAATGCTGACTTCATTAAAGCCCTCTGGTCAATGAAAGAAATTGTGTGTTGTCTAGTGGTTGGATTAGAAGACGGGAAAGGATTTGATTCAATGCTAGCTGTGTTACTGACTCATGGCTTACCCTCCAAATAAGTCATTTGACCTTTCCATAGCTCAGTCAATCTGGCTGGAAAATTGTGCGGGAAGAAGGGAAAAGCACTATTCTTACTGAAAACCACAGACAGAATCTGAGCTGAGTTTTCCTAGGGTGAAAAAGAAAGAGACAATATCAAAACGTGAGTCAGGATCGGAACCTCCCTGGTCTTTTCCATACAGAACGTCTGGTAGTATCATCATTATCTTAGCAGAAAATAATTTACTCCCAGTCTTACTTCTAGCTCAGAAACCAAAAGGAAATACTCAGTGCCTGTGCCAGGTACACTCAGCTCCTGAATAGATTGGAGGACTATCTGAATGGATTTAATAACTTTGGACTTCTCTACATAGATCATATTTAAAAGGTATAAATAACCAGAGCAAAAACTGGAACAGAGATGGATTTATATTACTAATATTTTGTTAAAAAATTTTCTGATGGGAAAATGGAAAAAAGTAGGGACTTAAAAATACCTTTTTATTTTTTCCTTGTGTTATGCTTTCTGTCAGATTTTGTACTATAGAGACCTAAAGAACATTTTTTGGCAAAATGCCAAGCTAAATACAACGTGGTGTAAGTTCCTAATAATGGAAAGAAAGTTGTGGTGGGAAAGTGTCTAGAGCAGATTTTGTAGACAGAAGGTCCCCGAATTGGCTGCAAAAACAATTTCTTTTTCAGAATGTCTTCCTCATTTTCAAAATATAAATAGCTCTAATTAAATACCCCAACCTTTTTCTTTTAGTATGAGTAGGAAGTGGAGTTGTAAAAGATTGATTTTGGCCAGTGATGCCATAAAGTGGTGAAAACCATAATGACCTGTAAGGGAAACTGAAATTCAGTGGGGGCTGGATTTGTTGTTCTGGACACCTTGAAAAAATTTCCTCTAGTTTTTTGTGAGAAACCTCCACTAGACCCATGAAATCAGAATTCAGGAATATTTGAACTAGAGCGGAAGGCCCTCACACTGACAGATTACTCAGGCTTACTGTATGCATGGTACTACTGAAGACATATCTGTTGGATTCAGCAACTCAGAACTGATTTTTCAGTTCTAAGATGGCCCTTAATGGATTTTCAGTTTGATAATGGCTGAAATATTGAAATGCTTTGACCTGATTCTAGAAATAGCACTAGAAGTGTGGCTTTAGTATTGGAGCCATCACATTGCTGACCTGCCAATCATTTACCAAGGGGCCTACAAAACACCTGCTTTATGAAAAAATGGTTATATATTTTCACAGATCCAAATGTTTTACTTAGGTCTCCTGAACTTCTTTTCAGAAATCCTGAGAAGTATCTAGCTCCTTCTCAGGCTAGGTACAGGGATTATCAGGGATTTTAGGTTAGTAAGACCCGGTAACTATAATGACAGCATTGCACAATATGCATCATTAGCAGGGAAGAGCTGGAACATGGAGATGGATTTTCTCCACCAGAAATGTTATTGTTATAAAATGTGGTACAGATAGGAACAGTTTTATGAGTCCCAGGGATACCACTTCTCCACCAGTATCATGAGAAGAAAAGAAGTCTCTCAACTTTATTTTCAATTAGGTGGTAAAACATGAACAAGAGGCTCCTTGTGGACTCCTGTGAATTAATCACCATCACTGAACTGTTGCATTAAAAGACACAGAGAACATAATGAACAATAGAGGCCTGGCAAGATTTCACACTAAACAAAACCGAACTGAAACTTTAGACTTCTTTGAACTCAGACCTGACCTTGACCTACACTGGATTTACATCCACAAATTATGCTCTTGGCTTATACACAAAAAGTCAGAGCTGTACTGATGGACATGAATCACTGTGAACTCTGATGATCTGAAATAGAGCCATGAATCTGTATCACCTGGAAAGTGAAAAATATTTGGAAGTAGAGCTTGATAGGAGTTGTCAACATTGTAGGCAAGTCTCAACTCTTAGAGTTATGAATAGCTTCAAGTTTTACTTTCAGTCTGTGAATACACTTCATTTTTAAAATTCCCCTCTGTCACTTCTTGCGTGTAGGATACAATTATTTCCCAAGCAGCTGTTTTTTTTTCTCTTACTATGCAATCAGGAGGGGAGTACCGTCTCTTTCTCATCTGCTTTTACCTTGTGAATAAATTAAATTTGTCCATTCAGATCACAGTGATATCATAACTTTGAAAAATTAACAATTTGTTCATAAAGTACAAGTGCAATATGAACACACCAGAGGAACAACAGTCCTGAAGAAACTCTAAGTTTACTTATTTCTTTCAACCTTGCTTTTACAGTAACACTGTATAAATTACCTTACATTGCAACAAGCAAATGAAACTAGTGCCAAGAACAAAGGGACAGAAGAATAAACCAACTTTTCTCTTTCCCATGTGTTGAGCTGGTCAAACACAAGCCAGCTGCACACTATAAGCAATGGCTGCATGGCAATTATGTGTGCTAAATATACCCTGAATTATTCATGTCCAGCCAGCATTAAAGTGAAAAAAATAAGTGTACCTGCACATATGAAGATTTAGTCTTGCTCTCATCCTGAAGGCCAAGAATTTCAATGAAGACTTTTCCTTCAGAAGATGAAACAAGCAGTTTTACTTTCAGCATAGGTACTCTATCACCCTATTAGTGATAAACACAGTGCAGTCAGAAGACCCTAAAATGGCCAGTGGTATGCTGAATTTGGTGTTAAATTGTGCTGTTATCATGATTCTACACTTCTTAGGCAGAAGTGTGGTGTTTCTTATTCTCTTCATCTAAGGAAAACCAGAAGAGTTGAAATTGTTGCTGGTTTTTGCAATTTCCAGTTTTTCCTGTTTTCCATATGAAAATCTTTCTACCTCTCACCAACGTAAGGCAAGTCAAGTGTTTCTAAGAAACTTTCTTTCACAATTCTCCTTCATTCTGGAGCTCATCAAGATAACCTATGGCCTAAAGTTTCCGTCTCTTTAAATTTATAGTAGCACATCAGACTGACTGCCAGATATTTTTCCGAAGTTATATTTCCAGAATGTTGTGGCCATCTAAGTCATGCTTCAGAACCATAGTGATTGATATTGTATGCTTATATAATTATATAGATTATATACTAGAAAGCTTTCCTTTAAGTTTCTGTTTTTACATTGAGTGAGAAAGAGGCCAAAATGAGAAAGAAATGAGAAAACTTGACAGGTAAAGCAGACAGAATTAGTCTTATATGAAATTGTATACTGAATACAGATGCAACATTCAGTGATTTATGAGATTCTAGCCCCTACTATCTGAAATTGATCATGCAAATATCATGAGGTATCTAGAAAAAAACCCCACTGATTTATCTTGGCAAATTCAGGAGTCAAGTTTTTAATATTACTCTTGTGTCTATAAAATAATTGATGAGCATTTTTGGCTAAAAAAAGCCAACCTTTAAGTTGAAATCTTAAGTTAAATAAGAAGTGTGTCCCATCTCTGTCCCTAAAAATGAAGCCATGATCTCACCATTCTCTGCCTTTCCTCAAACTGGAGAAACAGTTGTCCAAAAATTGCTTTGGCAAAAAGGAGAAATCAGAATAAATCCTGATACTGGAGGGAAGTAATTTTCTGCATGACCTCAAGCACTAGGCGTGGGCAGAATAGAAAGGGGAGATTCCTGTTTTTCTACACAACTCTGTAACTAAACTTGGAAGGTCCCAAGAAATCAGACTGGGAAGTTGGGTTGCTTCTAGTCACAGTATCACTACAGTGGTATTTTTAGTGGGTTATTTATTTCTCAAAAATCCCCCTGGAAGAATAAATACCAGAAAATCCTATTGGAGCTTTACAGGTAAACAGAGAAGAGATGACTTCCAGTAATCACAGAATCGAAGAATGGTTTGGGTTGGAAGGGACCTTAATGATCATCTAGTTCTAAACCTCCCTGCCATGGGCAGGGTCATCTTCCACTAGACAAGGTTGCTCAAACCTCCATCCAACATGGCCTTGAACACATCCAGGAATGGGGCATCCACAACTTCCCTGGACAAAAATGCACCAGTGCCCCACCACCCCTACTAATAAATAATTTCTTCCTAATATCTAATCTATACCTACCCTCTACCAGTCTGAAGCTGTTACCCCATTACCCCAATATCCTATCACTACACTCCCTGATAAAGAGTCCCTCCCCATTTTTTCCTTAGGGTCCCTAAGGTTTCAAAAAATTTGTCAGAAACACTTGTCCTGGTGGCACATCCAGAAATCCTGGTAGGATGGTACAGCATAATCTGTTGGTACTGATGTGGGTTAGTCTTACTTATGAATGATCTCAAACCTGTGCCATCAAAAGATTTATCATGCAATGCCATGTCTTCTCACCCTTCCACTCATCAAAGTGAAATCAAAATTAATAGTTACGTTAACCTCAGTAGGGTTTCTCATTAATTTGTGGTTTCTCATTTCCCACATCCCCATCACTGCATCAAACTTCCCTTTTTACAGACAGTTCACTGTTTACATTATAAACATACTCCCTGCATTACCCTTCTGGACTTGAATTGCTCAAGCGTGAGAGCTTCAGTACATCCCACTTCCTTACCAGCCCCTTGAAACCTCCTTGATGACAGTACTTGGTGACCACAACAGGCAGTGAGTACTAATATTGCAGTACAGAGAATTTCCCCCCACCAATGAAGCATAACATTCAGTTTCTCCAGCTGTTCTTCTCATTCCTGGAAACCTGCTGGAAAAAGCCACTATGGAGGTAACTGGACAATCTTGGAATGCAGGCATCACCCACATCTCAAAAGAATTGACTGAAGAGGATGGGGCTTCTTGCCCCGAGACTGGCAGCTCCTTTTGTTGCACTGCCGGGATAGAAAAATGCTTTAAAGTCTGTGTATTATCTGGAAGCTCACCAAAGAGGACATTTCTCTGGGGGTTTAGCTGGGACAATTGACTCCCCACAAGCTGCTGGCATGAAGGGTGTGCCTGCAAGGCTTCATGGCCAGTGCTGACCCTTGGCCTGCCATCCCTGGTTCCCTGAGCCGTCGGGAATCCACAAATTACTGGTTTGCATCTGACGGGCACAGCCCTTCCCCAAGTGGCAGCCTGTACCCCAAAGCACTCAAAACAAATCTATCCATTTCTCCCACTGGCACAGGGATGTCCACCAGTGTTGGTAGAGGGTGGGTACTTCTGTCTCTTTTTCTTTCTTGCTTAACTACGGAAAACATCTCAGGCAGCAGCCTCAGAAATCAGACTTCCAGCCTACCTGATGTAAGATGTCACGTTACTGATTGTGTTTGCCATGGAGAACACACGCTCCACCAAGTCAGTTTTACTATGGGGACTTGCTAGAGATAAACCCTACTGAGATAAATATTGGAACCAGGAATGTCTCTATCCTGTCAGTCCTGCCTATTCAACAAAGCTCATCAGATCATAGGTTTTTTAGCAGTGTCCTTCCAAAATTACTTCTCTGAATCAACGGACAAAGGCCAGGAGAAAAACACTAAAATCTACCAGCAACTTTGATTTTGTCATTTTACACCAGCACAGGATTCAAGCTATCTACAAAACCAGAGGGTTCTATACTGTATTCACCATTTACCAAGTTAATTTGTATGTTCCTCCCAGTTAATTAACTAAACAGTAAGAGCCAGGACCCAGTCTCAGATCCAGGGATACCATCTGTCACAACCTGGCTCAGTCCCATCGTGTAAGGTCACCAGTCTGCTGTGAGTGGGCTCAATCCATGGGGTCCCACCTGCTTCAAACTCTGCCATTTCTGAGGCAAATAGCCTCTCCTTGTGCTCCCCGTGGCCCTGGAGCTCCTCCAACTCCTTTCCAGGGAGATGAACCCTGCAGGGCAGCCAGACCCCTTGTGCTGCCCAGAGCTCATGCACATTTGTGCAAAACTCATCTGGGGCTTCAGGGGAGCATTTCCACACTTCCAGTTTAACCCCCTGACAAGGACAGCACGGAGCAAAGTTTGCACAGAAGAATGTCTGAACCACAGACATGGTACTCTTAAAAGAAATTGAAAATCACAGACTTCTGAAAAAGGGCAAAGTCCTGGCTTAGTCACCCATTCTGTGAACGCAAGGGCTGGGATGAGCCCATCCTTGTTTTCCACACACTCTCACACAGGACTCACCCATGTTCAGCTGCTGTCTTTCAGAGAGTTCCCTTCAGGAACCCTTGGCTCCTTCCACTTTTCCGTGTGAAAAAAGAACGATGTCCCTGGGAAAGGCCAGTACGTAAAAGATGCTCAGCATACTTAGTCCTAATTTATCATCATGGTGGCTTCTTACAGTTAAGTGCATAGAAAGGCCACAGAGCATATTTCTGAGACAGAGCCAACCCAGCAAGCTGCCTAGATGATGTCTAGATACATGTCCAGGAAGATTCAAAATAAAGGCACATGACCTGACCCAAATACACCCTTAGTGTGCCAGAAGGTTCCCTGCAGGGACTTTGCCATGAGGTGTAACGTCACAGAGTGGGAAGTCACTGTAGATAAGGATCCCTCTTCCAAGCTGTACAGCAATGTATCCACAACACAATGATTAAAGGCTGGCAAGGTGAAACCCTGGCATTACAGAGCTCAAAGGATGATCTGACTTCCATTTTGCTCCATAAGAAGTTTCAGTCATGGGCTACAACCAATTCAAGGGTGTGCCTACAGATAAATATGTTTTCTGGATTGTATTCAGGGTGCTTAGTGTCTTGTAAGATCAGCATGCAGATCTTCTTGCTGGTTTTGACATTATCATCTGAATTATTGTATTTATTTCTGAAAGCAGTTAAGTGCCTGGAAGTGCTCTAGACAAAAAAACAATGAAACTACCAAGAGACTCAAAAGAATAATTTGTGATGAGAAGTTAAAAGTAAGTGTCTCACCTACCCACAGAAGAATATGTTCTTTGGGGACAATAACTGTCTGCCTTTTAAGCTGTGTTGAATTTAAACATACTTCTGAAATGCATTATTATTACACATTGAGAAGGATGTGAAAAAAGACATTATGAATACAACACAATAAAACTGTATTTGAATGCATGTGGTTTTACTATACCAAGCAGAACGCAGAGTTCTTAGGTGCAGTCACCTAAACAATGATTATGGGTGTAAATGGATATGTATGGGCACATGTGCACTTATGTGTTTTTAGTAAAGAATTAGAAAAGTGAAAATAGCAAATACAAAGAGGGACATTTAGGATGGATCAAGGAATAGTGGAAGAAAACAAACCTTCCTCAAAGTTAAGAAAAGGAGCATTTATCAATGTACCCTAAACCTGAAATTAAAGATGGAAAATACAAATACACTAGAGAATCTGTATTTACAGAAAAATAAATTAAGATATGAAATAGATTAAAAATAATCAAGGCCTTTAGGTGTCTCCACTTTGGTGTGCCAAACTGTATTCACTCTAACTGCTGAAGGTCACTTGCTTAGCATTAAAAATAGGCCCTTTTTAGTGTGTGGAGCTCAACACCCTAAGGACATAGCTGGAAATGTTAGACGAAGGACCAGATGTGTGAATTATCTAATTTCCATTGATGTAAATGGGAGTTAAATGCCCAAAGAAGGAATGATTTGCCTCTTTGCTACAGCCTTTTGTTATAATGGATTCAGCAGAGGTTTAAAACTTGTGCCAAAGATTTAGACCTTACAGATTATTTCAACCAAAATCTCCAACAACCAATGAATAAGTAACAGTAGTATCATACTGTCATTCAGCGTGATACTACTTTTTTCATCAGTATAATGCTTTTAGACTTTCCAAAGGTGGCTTAATCTGTAGGACTTTCATCTGCTGTCTAGGGGAGATCTGTGTGTGCAGCATCATGTTTTAATTAAGGCAAGGTTTGGGATTATGCTGACAGGCACAGCATGGTAGAGGGAAAGGCCTGAAGAGAAAATGTCCACATGGATCCTTGCTTGGTTTGGACAGGATTTGCTTTCAAGGCTGGAATGAAACTCGGATCAAAATTTAGACTATTCTTCAGCAGCCCACCATGGATTTGAATGTATGTCTTGTTGGGACTTTTCCTCTCTCCTGTCAGTCCAGAGGGTCACTTGGACCACCTCCTTCTACACTTAGAAATACCAATCTTTTTTTTTTCCATTGCTTTTGAGGATGTAAGAAAAAATGATCCCATAGGTTTTGAAGGCTGAAATGAAGCAGAAACCTTTTGCTGCTGGCTGCAATGCAAATATATAGAGATGGCCCAAAGCCCAAGCAATGCTTTATTTATTTATTTATTTATTTATTTTCTTTGGGACCTTACAGTTGAGAAACCTAGGCAGTCTTGCAGCTCATTAGTTTGGTTGTCCCTTGGTTTCAACAACAGAAGCAGAGGGAGATGTGACTCATTTCCCAACCACCACTACCTCTGGCAGCTAAAGACAAATCAGTGCCCAGTCTCTGGGGCCAGAAAGTTACTTGCCTATAAACTCAGCTGCATTAGGCTTGTGGAGAAAAGGTGATGCCACCTCAGTGAAAGCAACAGCTGGGCCCTTTTACCTGTTGCTTTCCACCATAAAGCAGGATGGAACAGATATATAATTCTAAATTTATCAGCAATCTACAGTTTTCGAGAAGCTAGGGGGAAAGAAGGGTCAGGAAAACCTTCATGTACATAAACAGCCATTACATTTGAATTTTCATTTCTTTTTTCTTTATCCGAGGCAGAAGTATGTTTCTTATTTATGTGAAAACATCCTGTTCAAATTTAAGATTTTCTGTGGTTAGTTGCTGTTCGTTATTATCTGTTCTCAAACCAGTAAGGATGGGAATAATTTCTGATGGGTGACCGATAGGGAAAATAAAACAAATGAGGAGAGAAGAAGTTTGGGGAGTCCTTGCATGGTGTGGTTGATGTTATGGTCTGTATTTGAAATTGGATAGGATATGGAGGGTCTACCAGCATTTCTGAGAAAATCAGCTAGATGGTCTGGAATCTGCAGGGTATCTGCAGGGCAAATACATCCATGTGTCCTTTTTTGACTAATACTCATTACTCCACAGTTCAAAATGTGTGCATCATGAAATAATCTGGGTAATGATACCTTCTGGTTGTTATACATTATGTGCTTTGTGCCTTTTTTTTTTTTTTTTAATATATAATTTAGATTTGTAATTATTTCAAGTGATCTTCAACATTGACTTAGCAAAATGTTCTGAATCCAATACCTAAAGTTCAGGTTTCCTAAAGTTTGTAAAAAACCCTGTGGAAATTCTGACTATCTACAAACCCGACTGAAGTTAGTGGAAGAAGTTGGGCCTGCAGAATATTCTTGCTTTGGTTCCTGGTTCAATAATGGTATTTTTTTTTTCTTCAGCTTATGTAGAGCCCCTCAAGCTTGGAGAGGCTCACTGTACATTGTGGAGTGTTACCACAAGACAAATGCTGAAAGAGTTACACTGAGTTGCCTTTTAGTTTTTGTACATATAAATCAACCTTAGATCATAAAACACAACCTGTAATAACAATCACCAATATTTAATAAATTTCTGACTAGTTTGAAAACCTGTTCAAATACTTTGTACCACCCACAAAAACATTTGTAATAAATTGCAAAGCACTAAAAATCACATAACACATAATTACTGGCATTATTGTATACTTCACTTTTCTTGAGGGGGGAGGAGCTGTGTAGAGAGAGGAAGAGGCTGGGTTTAAGGAAAAAAGGGAACTTTTCACTTACATTTCCTGAACTAATTTGTTATATGATTTATTATTTTTTTTAATAATACATTTTAAGCAGTGCTAAACATGGAAAAGGGATTTTTCAAAGAGCTCACAAGCTCTGTGTCTGAATGAGTCATGACTGATTGCTAGGATTCTCTTAACAGGGAATTTACAGGAGAACCAAAACCTACTTCCATTGAAATCAGTGGCAAACTCCCAGTCAGATTGACTTTCTCTTGAATTATTAGAGCCTTGGATGGAAAAACTTAGGTGGTGGGGTTTTTGAATAAATCTTCAAGGACTCTTCCATTTCTACAGCTTTTGGCACATTCCATCATTCTCCGAGTTTGCAGTCAGGAATGAGGCGTAAATGTGTAAATGGTTTAAATACTTACACATATTCAACCCACATTTCTGTTTGCACTAGTGTAAACTTCTCATTTACCTGTGGCTTGTGAATTTACAATACTTGCGATTTAGTTAATTTTCCTAAGAATTGTGTTATTGGCCACTGTGAAGTTATTCTGTTTGTGATTCATAACAATGACAAAAAAAAAGGAAGCAAAATCTATCAAGCAAGGAAGAAACCAGGAAATCTGTTAATCCTATCCAAAAACAACAGAACACCAGTTTTCAAATTAAAATATCAGCTTTTGTGCAAAACACCAAGTATGACTTTGAAGCATCAATTTTTGGTTGTTTTATGTTGTTCATAAAATACCTAACAAGCCTAATTCCCATGGAAAGTCCCAGGAACTCAGGAACTTGCATGCCTCTTGGAAATGGACTCAGAGTTTTCTGAATATGTGACTTGTGAGCATTTAGACATTTTCACTAAATCACCTATTAAGTCTAAAAAAATATCAGCTATCAATTATCATACAGATTCACTCAATTTCAAAAACTGACTTATTCCTTAATAGATTCTCTGATAAGTACTAGTTGCACAAACTATTACAAAATGAAAGCTATTCATTTTTGCAAGGAACTCAATCAACCTGATCAAAGGTACAATATAGAGAGATTCAAAACACTGTAAGGATTTACAGACATGCATGGTTAGAGATGGTGCCTCAGGAGCTGGATACAAGTGCATCTTTCAGATGGCAGACAAGGGGTCAGTGCCTCTTGAAATGTCAGTATTTCTAACTTAGATTCTGTTTTGTTCAGGGATTTCTGTGATTTAAGCAAACCAAAGTAGATCATATTTAATTTTATAACTATATATGTGTTTTATAAATATGTAGATAAAAAAAGCTTTTACTATTGTAAAAACCTGGCCTTCAGCAATGAACTGAGAAGAATTGGTCAAAAAGTACTTACAGCCAGCTGGGGTCCCTTCTGCAGAGGCAGAATAGGAGAAGCAAAAAAACCAAATTCTCTCTCTGCTTTGCCCAGGACACACTCACACACACACACACACACACACACACACACACATATAAATTGGAGATGTTTCTGAAGCATTAGCTTGCAGAGTCTTGACACTGGNGATTCATAACAATGACAAAAAAAAAGGAAGCAAAATCTATCAAGCAAGGAAGAAACCAGGAAATCTGTTAATCCTATCCAAAAACAACAGAACACCAGTTTTCAAATTAAAATATCAGCTTTTGTGCAAAACACCAAGTATGACTTTGAAGCATCAATTTTTGGTTGTTTTATGTTGTTCATAAAATACCTAACAAGCCTAATTCCCATGGAAAGTCCCAGGAACTCAGGAACTTGCATGCCTCTTGGAAATGGACTCAGAGTTTTCTGAATATGTGACTTGTGAGCATTTAGACATTTTCACTAAATCACCTATTAAGTCTAAAAAAATATCAGCTATCAATTATCATACAGATTCACTCAATTTCAAAAACTGACTTATTCCTTAATAGATTCTCTGATAAGTACTAGTTGCACAAACTATTACAAAATGAAAGCTATTCATTTTTGCAAGGAACTCAATCAACCTGATCAAAGGTACAATATAGAGAGATTCAAAACACTGTAAGGATTTACAGACATGCATGGTTAGAGATGGTGCCTCAGGAGCTGGATACAAGTGCATCTTTCAGATGGCAGACAAGGGGTCAGTGCCTCTTGAAATGTCAGTATTTCTAACTTAGATTCTGTTTTGTTCAGGGATTTCTGTGATTTAAGCAAACCAAAGTAGATCATATTTAATTTTATAACTATATATGTGTTTTATAAATATGTAGATAAAAAAAGCTTTTACTATTGTAAAAACCTGGCCTTCAGCAATGAACTGAGAAGAATTGGTCAAAAAGTACTTACAGCCAGCTGGGGTCCCTTCTGCAGAGGCAGAATAGGAGAAGCAAAAAAACCAAATTCTCTCTCTGCTTTGCCCAGGACACACTCACACACACACACACACACACACACACACACACATATAAATTGGAGATGTTTCTGAAGCATTAGCTTGCAGAGTCTTGACACTGGGCAAGTTTTGTTACTAAATGGGGTCTGAGAAGGAACTGCTTGTACTTGGAGGAGTTGGTAAAAACGGCTTGCAGGCTCTGTCCCAGATACTAATCTTGGCCCTGACTTCACAAGGTGAATGCAGCTCTTGAGGTGAGGTGATGCTACCAAGTGGAATTTAAAAAAGGCAAGAAGTAAAGACCAGGTACTGAACCTTGTCATGAATGTCTTTGTTCCTGGCAGATATCCCAAGATCTCTGTGGCTTTCAGAAAGACTTCCACTTGCTTTGGAGAGTAAACTGACAGCTCATTTGAAGGGAAGCAAACTGTCTTTACTTCCCTAAAAACAGGATTAAAAAGAACTCAGCATGTGGAACTCTGTAGTCTCCTACTTCTTTCTTTTCCTAACTGGTGTATTTTCATCTTTAAACAAATGCTTTGAAAAAAAATTCAGTTAAAAAAAGAAAAGCACGCAACTAGAAAAACATCTATTTTAATACTGCTGAAATGCTTTTCCTGTCTCTAATTTAAAGTTCTGCAGGTGAAAATGTAAGAAAAACAATTTGGGGCATTTCCACAGGCAGTCACAAGATCAAGTAAGACAAATTGTGGACTAAGGGAGGAATAGCCTCTGCCAACTGTAGCAGCTGAGTTAGAAAGTTACATTCTTCCACCAAGGACTTTTCCCATTGTTAACATGTGTACCAAGGCATTTGGGGATGATATGCATGCACTGCACACAGACAGTCACGGGATTAAATGGAGCCACTCACAGAATAAATTAGCCTCAGTATTAATAGCACAAACCTTCCAGACCTGCTGTCAAACCAGAGTCTCTTCTGGTTTATGATGATTACGAGGAGTCGAGGATGGCATGCAAAGAAATTATAAGTATTGGCTTCAGCAGCAGGGTTACAGTCATCTTCTAACAGTAAACTTTGTATGCATACACAGGATATTATGTGTAGATCATTTGGGGATCACCAATGAGCAAGCAGTGGGTTGACAGTGTGGTTGAAGCGAAGAAAAAAAACCCCAAACCCTGCTGAATGGTATTAATAAAAACATGGAACCAAATTTTTAACAGACTGAGATGGAGGAAGCAAACTGGAATTTAGTGTACACTTGAGATGCAAGATTAATGCTCCCTGAGCAAAAACATTGAATCCAAATGTCTTAGCTAGTAAAGGCATATTTAGACACCTAAACAAAAATGGCCTGATCTGCTGTGTCTCTGAGCACCTGTGCTTCCCACTGAAATCAGTGGGTTCAGCAGGCTAGATTTAGGAACACAGGTTTGAAATGTGTGTATATGAAATGGAGTAACAAATGGGGAGAGCAAAAGCTGCATCAGCAGATGCACTAGTCCTTGCCATAGCAGTGTCCTGCAGATGTTACAGAGACGAAAGCAATTTTCCACGATAAATGATACATTCAATATATATACAATTAAAGTAATGGGAAACAAAATGAGAAATGGGGTCACGCTCATCTGCTCTTTTGAAGATGTTTTTTCCATAGAAAAAAGCAGCTGAATGCAACTGTCATTTAGTTACATGAAAACAACATAACATGTGCGAGCGAGGGAATCCTGGCACGTTAATTGGCAGTGTAGCTGGTAATGTGCTGTGTGCTGGACACTGATGCCTCTCTCCCCACTCCTCTCCACCCCCCCATCTTTTCCTTTCTTAATAAGAAAAGTAAACTTAAGAGAAGGCTTCCAGAACACAAATAGGCATTGTTCCCTGGATGGTAGATATGTGGGATGTAGGCAACAGATTTTGTTCCACTGGGTATGGGAAGACGAACAAGTCACTGCAGGGTAAGCCAGTATGTTGGATTGACAGCACACAAGCTGCTCTGTAGTAATAATCCTTATGCACCCTGCAGGACACCACAGTAAATGCAAAATACTTCACCTCTCAAAGGACTTGGATGCCTGAAGACATTCTATCTCCGTGCGCCTAACCCATGCTGAAATCCATGGGAATCTGGCACACGAGTGCTTTTGTAAACATAACTCGTTGACCACCTGCAAGTTTATGTACCTAAATTCCTTTGAAAAACCTGACCTTGGATCTCAGGCAGGTAATGAACCATTTTCATACTCATTTCATTTGATACATGTAGCGCATGTAGGCCGTTAGGAGGACTATTAACTTGCTCACCACCACATGAGTTTCTGGTCCTTATGGCCTCTGCTGCTGGGGGAAAAGCAGGCGGCTCATGGGGTGGGTGGAAGGGATCAGCATCCTATTGTATTTGGCAATACAGCTCTTCCACATCCACCTGCATCCAGTCTTTCTGCCAAACTACAAGCCCTAGTTTTTTTTCCTGGTCCAGTTACATCTCCCAAAGTGCAGGTGGACGGGTAATATAGTAGACTGGAATTTCCTCAAGTTCAGCTCTGAAATCAATATGCTCCAACTGTACCTAAAGGGGCCTGATTTTCGAAGTTGAGCAACCCTGAGGTCAGGGGATTGAAAATCAGTCCAACAGAAAGTTTGAGATGTGAACCTTCGAGTGAGGTGTGCAGGTTCAACCCTCACCCTTTCATGGTAAGGCCCCTGCCATGGGAGTTGGGGACCTTTGATTCTCTGTGAAGGCAGCTCTTTGCTGTTTCCTCTTGCATTTTTGCCCATAGGATACCATTGGTGCTGCCTGCAAGCCTCCCCTTCTGAACAGTGGGGAATACCTGGGGAAACTACAGACACATCAGCCCAAATGAGGTGTCTGGCTCATGTTGTTGTCAGGCAGTGGTTAAGGGAACTCTCCTAAACAGTATTACAAGCTTCAGGGTCTTTATCCAGGAATGATTAGGAGAGCAGTGGGATGGCACCGGAGGATTCAGAAGTCTGAAATCAGTGTATTTCCTACTGCAAATACACTTTGCTGTGATATTGTGACTCCTCCAGCTCTGACACTGCTCCCTTAGACTGTGATACCTAATATTAATATAATCAATATTGTAATAAATTAAAGGGTTTGTAGTTATTAAAGCACTGAGTGCTTATCACTTTCACTCTGAACTAGAGCCTTAAACCCTTGACTGATGCGAGATTAAAATTTTCTTGTTAGTTTGTATTTTTATTACATGATTAAATAAGTAGGTATTGGTCTCTTGTGAATTTAAACTCCATTATCGACAGTTCCAGTTTAACTCTTTAGATTAAATATGTATATGTAATAACAACAAAATGCAATAATTGAGAAGGTACTAAACCTACTGAGATAATGAACTTTTCAATGAGGATCCTTAATTTCTCCTTTAAATATATGAAGTGAGCCTGTACCATTCTACACGTACCAAAAAAACTATGATGCAAAGAAGTATTACGCAGGTTATTAAAGCCTGAGCCACACTGCTGAATCCACCTGTGGGCATGAAATTCTTCATTTCATTTGATGGCTTGAGAAGCCTGAGTACAAGGAGATAGTAGCTAGTTAAGGACCCTGTAGTTTGTCTTGTTACCAGAGGAATTTTCTCTCTAAGCAGTTTGGCAGAGATAAGGAAATAAACCCCCTGTCTCTCATCTCTTAAGCCTGCACTTTAGCCACACATCCCTTCCCTCCCTATCTATGTGAAAGCTGGAAGACCACAGCGTCTGGCAAAATATTTAATGATAATAATACTAAAACATTTCCCACTGACTGAGGGAACTACAGGAGTAACACATAGTGTGTGTAGGCCTCTGTCCAGGAATAATAAACTATAGGTTTCAGTTTGATGGTGAAAAAGAGCTCAGATAGCAGTGAAACAAATACATTTATCCTTATAAGACTGAAAGATAGCTGTGCCCAGCCAAATATTAAGTGATAATTACTAGGGATAAGCAAACCCTGTGGAGCTGGAGGTTTTGTAAGCAGCTCAGACTTTTAATGTGTTTTGGAGGTAAAGTTTTATAAAATCCAAGGCTTAGGAAAAAAAAATAAATTTGGAGAGAGTTGGAAAACTCATATGTCTCCTTTTTCTGTTCCTGCTCCACTGCTTCTGTTGGAATAATGGCCATAGCCATGTAGGACCCACAAGAAGGAGGATGAAAATGCTGTGTCCCTCTCCAACCTCTAAATCTCTGTCACCTTGCAGGACACTGAGGCTTACACACTCCTCTCACACACCCAAGCAACTCAGAGAAAGTGCTTTTCCCTTAGCTGAGCAGGGAGAATGGTTAGCAAACATCAAGGCTTTCAAGCTGCTCAGTTTTTATTGCACCCATACTGATAATTGGAGTTTCTTTCTCAAGGTTGTGGCTACTGTAACTGGCTTATTACCTAGGAATCTTTGCATTCTTTTAGGAAAGATAAAAAAAAAATAAAAATGAAGAAATGAAACCAAAACCTAAGTGCCACATCTTCTGAAATAAGTTGTCCTGAGTCATGACTTCTCCACTTCAGTTTGCACTGCTGATTGTACCACACATTTTCAAGAAACTATGATGCAATACATAAGCCCATCAGCAAAGCAGTTTCTGAGCTGCTGCTCAGCTTCCTGAGGCCCAAGCAGCAAAAGAGAAAAAATAAGAGCAGAAGCACAGAAGTTGTGCTGGCAGCAGCAGCAGCTGGGAGCAGGGAGTTACTGCTCTCCAGAGATATCCAGCTGTCTTGGCAGCTAGCTCTATCGTGCCAGCTGCTTTGCCCTCACCCACCCTTACCTAGGTTCACCTCTGCTAATTTGAGGCCACAGCTGCAGACTCCACTGCTTTCAATTTCATTGCAGAGTGGCAAAAAGCAATGACTTTAAGCCAAAGTGAGGGGGGAAATGGTGTGTGTAGTTAGAACAGATATGCAGATTTTTAAGAGGTAATTTGGACAACTGCAAAAAATAAGTCACATAAAAAGCCACATGGGGAGCTACACAGGCCTCCCTCCTTCAAAAATCTCTTCATTTGCTGTGAAAAAAGCAATGGATTCTTTATTCTTAAGCTGTTCAGAGAGAAGGAAATGAATTAGGCTTGTTCTGTTACATACAAGACTTTGAGACCCATTCTGAAATCCAGCAGCAGCAAAGCCACAAACACAAGGTGCCATAAGACAGCAAAACTCAAGGTATATCCCCCACAAACAAACTCAGTCTGGCTTTGCTCTGACACAACCAAGATCCTGCTTTTGAAGGACACTGCTTTCCCAAAAAGCCTAACAAGAAACTTTCATACTACTGGCATGGACTGAAACAAACATTTTGCTGAGAGCTGCAGCTGAGTATTTTGGCATCCACACTCCTTTCAGCTGTAAACATCTTCCATTTACCCTGCAAGCAGTTTATATTCTTGGGCAGCAGTGGCAGCAGCAGTAGCAGACAGGGTTTGGGCGTCATTCTTTTCCTCAGCTTCTCCGACTTGCACCTCCCTTGCTCTGCTCCAGATTCCACTAACCCAAAAGGGAAATGACTAGGAGCTAGTGGCTCCTGAAAACACACCTCTCAAAGCAGACAGATGTAGGAACTGCTTTGCTCTCGAAAGGACAAGCTGCCATTACTTCTCCCATCCAGAAATTAATTAAGTATGACTACAGTTTATTGGCATAGCAGAACTGTTTCTGGGAGAATGGGAGGGTTTTCCAGCAGTTGTGGGGTGCAGTTGTCAGAAGGGTGTAGGATTCAGTGATAATAAAGGTGTTTTCCTGTCTTCATAACTCAGCCAGGGAAGGAATGCCTGGCCACAGCTAGGAACTCGTACATTGTTAATTCAGGACTTCCTTCTCTTCACAGCAGCCCAAATTGGCATTTTGCCCCCTAAAAAAACAAATCTAATCCTTTTGGAGTTCTGTTCCTCATTTCAAAAGTGTGTGAGTGGGTTTGAAATGAAACAAAATATGTCCACCTCTTCTTAGTAATGCCAAATTACTGGAACTGATTGGAGGAAGGAGCGATCGGAGGGCACACTGCCTGAACTCTGCACAGATTGCATGAAACAAACCCCTCTCTGTAAAACAATGCAGCTCAGGGACCAGTGCATCGAGCACAATCCCCTGGGAGAAACATCAGGCCAAATACATAACTACAGTACTGCTGTTTTCAAAGGACCTGAAAGATGTAATCAATGCATTTATCAGAGTATTTGCTGGAGCCTGACAGTCTGAATTCTACTTGAACTGGTACAAATTGGGTGTAGCAGTGTTTGAATCGATGACCTGATGTCAGCAGAAATTAAATCAGAGTCAGAACTAAAGCCTAGAATAAACCCTTCACCACTTCCACCCTGTTTTGTTTTCTTCTCCCCCTGCCCATTCCCCCTGCCCCAAGCTGAAGCAGAGAAGTCTGCTGAATGGTATCTTGTTACTGAAAAGAAACTAGCTGAAAATGGCTTCTGTTGAGCTGGGTTAACTGTGGGAACACAGCCATGAAAGCCAAAGAAGGAATTTGTAAGCAAAATTCTCCCAAGGTCTTAATGCCATCTGAAAAGGGCACAAACTATACCAGTAACTATGTAGATTGCTTCAGTCTTTCTTTAGAGATGTAGCAACTTGCATGGAGTGTGAGCTAGAGGAGAAGAAAGTCTGGAGGAGGCACCAGTCTGTTTGCATTACGTAGTCATAGGGCTAGCTGGAGTTGACTTGCAGCATCTGTGAACAGGCTTCTCCTAATAAAGAGCCTCTTTAATTGAAGGATAATGAAATCCTGCCATTTTATTACCTAGGACAGAAATGATGGGAGAGTGACGCTCACAGTGAAGAAGGGTGCGTGTTTAAGAAGAGAACAAGGCAACATTTATAGAGAGAAGCAATATGACTTGCTCCACAGGAAAGCTGGATTTCTAGACAATTAGTCTTGCAGAATTATTGAAACACTAACAAAGGAAAAATGGATCCAGAATATACAACTTATGGTAAGGATTAGTCCCTATCTCATACCCTGTGCTTTGGCTGGGAAGTACAGGAATGTAGATAATTTTACATTATTTTAGGCAGACATATACTGTGTTAGAATGGGGGTAAGGAAAGTACATTGTTTTTACCTGGAATCAAGAAGAAGAGGTTAACTCAGACATGTGAGTCACACAACGGAGAGCTCTGTTATCCACATGTAACTCCAGAGACAATAAAGATTCTCTAATCAGAATCAGCGTAGTTTGTGAGACATGTGATTTCAGTTTGCAGGAGGAAATATCAAGAGAAATCTCTCCAACCCTGGGGAAACACATACAAATGTCAACAGCACAGGAGCTGTCCAAGGGAAAAATCAAAACAGTGACAGCCATTAGTGTGCAGAACAAGTACATAGATTCAAGATAAAGAAGCCAATGACTCAGGACACAGCCAGAGAAAATCATAGCTCTGTGTACATACTGTGGGAAGAACATGAAAGGCAGAAATTAGCATTCTCAGACACTGAATACAAGTGCAAAGAGTGTAAGAAAACTGTCCCAGCATACAGCCAGTTGAGAAGGAGGACCAGCTTTTAGCAGATGAAGAGAGTACTGGAGGTGCCAGAATTTAGGAAAAGATCAGGAAAACTAGTATTAAGGTTGGTGACAGCCTTAGGGTTTGAAAAAGATCTTAGTTTCATTGTCAGATCCTGCAACACTCACAAAACTCACTGAAAGATTGCACTGCCAGCACTGGCAAAAGGCATATGGTTTGGGAGATAAGGGATCAAAAAGTATGGTGTAGCTTTGGACGAGTGTTGGTACTAGAGATGTAAAAAGTGGAGATGAAAAAAGCATCATTACTGCTACATCCTTCAAGACTTGAAGGAGCAGCATAAGGAAGTGTGAAAGATGAAGATTATTTCTGAGGGACCTTGCCTTGTATTCTGGCAATACCAACAGTACCAGCTAAACTTCAAAAGGAGAGTGTCTGGCAAACTATGCTCAATCCTCTACTGCATGGCTTTCAAAGAAAAGTGGACTCTAATTAGTGTCCCAGGTTCATGGGACATGTTAAGGTCAGGGTTAGGATTTGTGAGAGCAGGGACTGGGCAGTTTAATTTACTCCTGGGCTGTGAGCTCAGCTTGGCTAGGAAATGGATTTGATATGGCAGGTGACAGCAGCTTTTCCCTGTGGCTGGATCTGTGGCTGTGCCAGATCACTGACCACACTTGATAAAGCCATGTAGAGCTTGGATTTAGGAACATGGGATTAGCCATAGCAGGTCAAATCAACAGTCCACCTGGCTCTGAGAATGATCACAGGGAGATGCCTAAAGTATAAAACAGAGTAAGCCTGATAATACACCCCCAACATTGTGCCATGAATTTAATTTTCATGATCTTGTCTCACCTTGAGCACCTTTAAGCAGTCTCTACAGGTCATCCAGCAAAGGATTCTGTGCCTTAGTTATACAATCAGAAAAGAACCAACTTCCTTGGCACTTTGAAACATGCCTCTTTCTGATTTCATTTGATTACACTACATTTGTATTGAAAGAGACAATGAGATCAATGAGCACCACTTATCCTTCCCCTTCTACTGAAGACTTTACAAACCCCTAAAATAATCTCTCTTTATATTATCCTTTCTAGAAGAATAATGCCTAATTTATATGGCTCTTATATGGACCAGATTTATTACGTTTTTATCCATAAGCTATTATTCATCATCAAATTAGGTTAGAGCTTTTCAGCTTTCCAAAAAGAAAGGAAGAGTTAGGCTGGATTTTCTTTGGAATAAGGGGATAGCAAGCTATTGCCAGATCCTATGAGGGTCACCACTGCCAGAATGTCTGTAGCATTTGGGAGCTGCTAAGTTGTGGTTAAGTCTAGGTTTTGATGGGAAGTTCTGCAAAAGCTGTATTTTTAAATTTATTTTTTTATTTATTTTTTTGCCTGCAAGGTCTGTCTGCAGGGGCAGAATCAGATATACTTTTCATGGTTGCTCTTGGGGACAGGCCTGGGTTTGTTTTGGAATTCAGAAACCAGAAACAGGAGAGGTAGGATTTCTGATGCATGATGCACCCAGAAGGACCTGCATGGTCATGGAGAGAACTGGAATGAAGAGGAACCTATGGCAACAGTGCTTTCAGCTTCAGAAGATTGCTACAGGTTAATTTTTATCTCTAAAGCTGCATAAGCATCAATAAACAAAATTGTTACTGGACACTGGAAAACATGCTTCTGTGGAATGAAACTGCTAGAAACAGGTGATTTGGGTCTGCTGCCAAGCAACTGAGGGGCACACTTCAGTAGCTAGGATGCTGCAGGAAACAGTCCCACTTTTCACCACAGCTTTTTGTCACAGTTCCTCTGCCAGGGCTCCTTGCAGCATGCCATGATCATTTGGGAGGAGAAGGCAGTGGACACCCCTGTGTGGAGAGCCTCTGGGCACCCCTCACACCACCCCAAGACCTGAGGTGCAGAGACCAAGTAAGGCCCTTGGCCACAGCAGCCTCTGTCCTTGTGTACTTCCCAGGCCTTTAGCTCAAGACTGGAGCTCCAGGGAGTGTCCACTGAGTTTCCACACTCCCTGTTACCAGAGGACAGGGGAAATACAGATGCACTTGTGTCCTGTGTCTTATGACAAAGGACAATAAAGAGAATAAGGTGACATGCCTTGGATGAGGAGTTAATTTGCCACTGCCTGAAAAAAGGGTCTCCCATGACAACTTCAACAGATGAAACTAGGAACTAGATAGGAAGGACATCTTTACACTCTCTTGTATGTTCAGGGAGCAGCTGCAGCAACCAGTTGCGTGTGTCTCCCTACAAAGATCAACCCTGGCAGATATTTCTACTTAGCCAGCCATGTGCATATGAGTTGCTTTACTAAACTTCATCTCCTTCTCCCAGCTGCTCACCTGCTGCCTTGCCAGAGCACTCACAGGGCTGCCTGGGGATGCTGTGGCACAGAGTAGCAGCAAAACAACAATGTTCCTGGCAATAGTTGGGATTAAGAAGCAAGGAGCTGCTTTTCTTCCTGAATCTTGGCATTTCAAATGAGCAGGTGAAGGATACACCTTAAAATTGAGAGTTTGCAATGTAAAATATAGTATGTTTGTGTTGTAAACACTCTAGGATTAGTTTTACTGCCTTCAGGATAAGGCTGGGGTCAGTTCAAGGGTTTCAGTTCAGTACAAGGAAATCTAGAACAAAACACAAGCCTAAATCTTGCAGGTGCTGGTGGAGAAGAATGAAGAAAGTAGCTGTTACTGTAGAGAAAGGGTGTTTTATTTTTTTCTGTCTAGCCTCTGACTCAGCTTGGAATGAATACTATAGTTAGGATCAGGTTTTAAGAGCAAATTCTAATATGAAACCTTGGAATTTCTCAAACCTTCTCTTCTACAGAGAGATGTAGTTTGTAGGAAGAATTAGTTCACAATTAACTTTTTTTTTTTTAACTCTAACGGTTTGTTATTTCTGTTTCAGATTATGGTTAGATGCACTGATAGAATTTCTTTCAGAAAAGAAGAAGAATTACTCTAGATTCGTATAAGTTGCACCAGAATCATGTGTTCATTTGACAGAAATGATTTCAGTTTTGTTTCTGTAAGAAGGCAAACCTCCTTTCCAGGGTGGAAGCTGAGGGGGAGGAAATCTCTGAATAGTTTTATGGTTGTACACTGCAAGTCAGAACAGGTGAGATGAAGGACACAGCTAGTGGGGGAAAAATAACTGATGAGTAATTTCAGCACTTCAAGAACCTATCTTTTGGGGCAGAGGTAAGATGGGGGAGAGGAAGTCTAGAACTTCAGGGACTTTCCTTATTCTGGGAACTTGCCAACACGACCAACGTGAGGTAAGCAGCCTGCAGGTCAAATAGCTTATGGTTAATTTTATGGTTCCCATGAGTTGCAAGTTGTTTAGTCCTAGTCTATTTTAATCTAGTCTCGTCTGATGAAGGATAAGAAATTAGTCATAACCTTTTTTCCCCTGCTAAATTCATCCCACACCTTACCCTCACAGTGGCTGTGATACAGGAACAAATCTAGCTTCACAGATTTCACTGCCTAAGCCCTACCCTGAAGAAGACACCTGAAACCCATGGAACGCATCACACTCATGGTAAGACTTTCATGTCAGCCAGCTATATCTATCATCTTCCCTCACTAGAAATCATGATTTTTGGTAATAAAACTAAAGCTAAGATTTCCTAAAGTTCTCAGCCTTGCCCAAACCTGTAGAGGGAACTGCAACTTACAATTGGCTTAAATAAGTTATGAGCCAATTATAATTTCTCTGCAATCTTAACAATCCTTTGGGGACTGCAAGAGAATTTCTCACTTTCTGAAGCTACCTGTAAACCTAAACTACATTCTAACATTCAGAACAACTCATATTCACAAATCAGAAGCTGTCCTTTCTCACTGCCATCATAGGGAAAATACTGGGTTAGGTTTTGTATTCAGAGTACTATGGACTGAGTATTTTATGTTGTTATTACATGGCAGGTCCTATTTCAAGACCTGAAGATTTGCCATGTTCAAAGATCAAGCACTGGAGAAAGTATTTACCTATTCTTGGTCTCTGTATTAGCAATAAGACAACAGTAGTATATGAAATAAGGAAAGATTTCAAGCAGAAGACATTATAGGGCATTTATTTTTCTTCATTCTGCAAGTCCTGCAGGCAAAGGGTGATGGACAGCTCAGAAAGAGCAGTTTAGCATTTTTGGCCACATGGAGGTAAAGTAGATTAGGTCTAGGATTTTGAAGACTATAGTTTTCTGTGGCTTGCAAGATTAGAAAGGAATTGTTTCTATCTAGGTAGTGGAATAAGGACCAAGTCAGCATTAGGTATTTAAGATTTTTCAAGTCAATATTTTCAGATCTGAAGAATATGGCAGCATCTGCCCATGCTGCCTCTGAGTCTCTTCTTTGTTTCCAGCACTAGAAGATTCTGGCTCCAGGCCTTTTCTTTGCCTCATTGAAGAGGAAATGATCCAGTTGTAAAGCTAATTCATCAGTTCTTCATTTTCTATACCCAGACCTACTCCTAATTACAGCCTGTCAGCTTATCACAGCCACAAAACTAAGCATTTCTGCCAGCTAGTTTCAGTTGCCTTTCTAACCATAACAACAGCAGAAATTATCCTTACTCATTCAGAGTTGCTGTCATGACTCCATGGGCTAGCATGGAAATTCACGGCAGGTAACCATAGAGCCATCATTATTTTTCAGTTTCTGATGTGATCAACACCAAGGCTAACCAATGATGTCTCCTCATTGTACCACATGATAAAGATGCATGGTTAATTCAGGATCAGGTATCAGTTTTCAGGTGAGGCTAAAAGTTAGGGTTAGGGTTCAGATTACTTTTGGGACAGCAAGGACTAAAGAGGTAGTTTTCTTGTCGGGCAGTGCATGACCTGTAGGATTAGAAGCTAGGCTATCACAGACAAACAGCTTTTGATTAATTCTCTTGCTGTTAGGGG